>JASDQU010686475.1:0-11777 GCA_032191745.1 Picea mariana
ACAAGGGGGTTGATAACATAGCTGGCTGGAGCTGAGGTGACTGGGAGGTCTTGTCGTGCAACGCCATGAAGACTTGCATGTTTTGAATCGTGTGAGATGCATGCTTCGAGTGTGGGAGGAAAGGTGATTGCGGATCATTTTCATTCCAGTGAGGTTGTGAGGGTGGATGTGACGTTAGACTACCACCTATTGCCATGTGGCCTGGCCAAGTGGCCCTAAACTGAGCTGCGTCCATCATATCATGTTGGCACCCCATCCGGGAGTCGATCTTTTGTGTGAGCCAAGTTCCTGCATGTGATGACTGCAAGGTGTGTGAGATTGGTGTCGGGGGAGCAGGAGAAGACCCCTTCATTCAACTCGACACCCATATTGGCTAACCATTCAGCCACTTGATTGGTCGTTCTTCTTACATGAGATGGGAGGATTACCCGTCGATGCTGAAGAGTTGATTTTATTCTGCAAATTTCGTTCATTAGTCTCCATCTTGGGGATATTTTCTCCGGTTTTTCCCCATTGATCAAATGCGTTAGGAGATTTATCACAACTTGTGAGTCGCCTTCCACAGTGAGAGGAAAAATATCTAGCTCTGCAGCCGCTTGTAGACCACAGAGGAGACTCAAAATTTCCGCAACATTGTTGGTATTTTATCCCATATTACCTGCCAGGATATGGAGTATTTCTCCTTTGTCATTCCGGATAGTCACCCCATAGCCTACTGGACCTGGGTTCCCTTTGGAGGATCCATAAAAGTTGAGTTTAATCTAGTCTTTGGGCAGAGCATCCTAGTGAGTGTGGCTTGTATGTTGTCTTTCAACTACTATTGATCCTTCAGGTGTGGGAGTGAAATTGATTTTCCACGCTTGAGGATGTGAAGCTCATTCGAAGGGGGTGTGAGCTCCTGCTCTATCCACTGTTGTAGCGAGAGGGTTTCATTGATATTGGTTTGGATTGTGTTCCACACCTCCTGCCATCTCCTGGTGATCGATTTGAAGATTCTTCCATTCTTTTCTTTCCAAATGTTCCAGAGGATGGAACCTGGAAGCAACTGCCAAATTCTATTGAGGATGGGTGACTGATAGGTTGATATTCTCTAGCCCTCAATGGTTTCCTTTAATCCTGTGTGGTTTCTATCCGACATTCTCATGATACTGGAACTATGATCCCAGATGCATGAACTATAAGGACAAAGATTTAAAAGGTGATTTTGAGTTTCTTCCTCCTGGCCACATAGATGACACCAAGAAGGACCAATGATGCCGCTTTTCTAAAGATTATCCTAGGTGAGGATGTTGCTGTGCGCCACTAACCAAAAAAAGGTGTTGATTTTTGGCTAGGTTTTCATATCCCAATTTTTCCCCCAAACTTCCTCTCGAGGTAAGGTTTTATGTCCCGATTTTATGTAGTTGGCTTCTGAAATGTTGAAGGCTCCTGTGGTGGAGTGTCCCCATCTGATTATGTCCTTGACTTGTTGACTGGATATTTTCCTTGCATCTAGATTTTTCAGCAAGGGACATAGGTTGATCTATGGGGGAATGTTCAGGTGCTCATGTGAAGTTTTCCAGGTGCGCCATATTTCCCCTGGATCAAAAGGCTTCCAATAATCTATCACTTTGTGAAGTCCAATAGTAGTTGTAAGGGAGATGAGGTTGTTGAGAGTCAAATCATTGTTTAGGGGTGGGAGTTGTTTCCATGAGTCACTCCAAAAGTTAGCTGAGGAGCCACTTTGAAGCTCCCAGAATGAGTGGTCGGTGATGAGTCCGCGGTTGTTCCTGGTAGCATTCCAGATTAGCCACCCCGGACTTTGACCAGTCCACCTGATGAGCTCTGTTTCAGGCCAAGTGGGGGTATATTTATTCCTCTGTAATTGTGCCCACAAGTCTTGTGGTTGCTTTATCCACCTCCACTAGATTTTATCACTCAGGACCTTGTTGAGGATAGTTGGGTCTCGGAGGCCGAGTCCTCCATCCTTTTTCAGAGTGCATACTTTTTGCCAACTTACTAGGGACATTTTACGCCCCTCTTTATTACAGTTCCACAGAAATATTCTTTGAAGTGTTCTCAAAGTGTTAAGAATGAAAGTTGGGGCTGCCAAGGATGAGAATATGTAAACTGGGAGATCTTGTAGGACAGATTTGAGTAGGATGAGGCGACTAGGAAAATTGAGGGAATGAAAGGTCCAGAGAGAGAGTCTCTTTTTGAAGCTAGACAGTAAGGTGTCCCAGGAGGAATTTATGAGTGGGTTGTCGATGAGGGGGATTCCTAGGTAAACAGAGGGAAGGATGTTGCGGGTAAAGCCTAAGAGGTGCATGAGGTGACACTGGATTTCCATAGGAGTGTTAAATAAGAACACTTGGGATTTGCGTAGACTCACCTCCATTCCCGAAGCCTCGCAGAAGATGTCAATGATGGATTTGAAGCGTTGGGATTCACTGGCTGTGGACAAACCCATAAGAAGTATGTCATCTATGAATTGACTGTACGATATGGGGGGATAAATGCCATGGGGTGTGAGGCTAGAGAGAGATTTTTCCCTGATGGTTTCTTTAAGGGTGTGGCTTAGTCCTTCTGCCAATGGGATAAAGAGAAAATGCGAGAGTGAGTCCCCTTGTCTTATGCCTCGTGAAGTAGAGAAGGGTTTGGAGGGGATGCCATTAATCAGAATGGAGAACAAAGTTGAGGAGGTGAGATTGACTATCCAAGAGACCCAATATGGGTCAAAGACAAAGTCTAGGAGGGAAGATCTTAAGTAGTTCCAACTCAATTTGTCAAAATCTTTAGATAGGTCTAGTTTTAGGAGCATACCTGGAGTTTTAGTAGAGTGAAGTGAATGGATAACTTCATGAGCCAGGATCACACTGTCCATAATTTGTCTGCCCTCGACATAACCTGATTGTTCTGGAGAGATTAGGAATGGAAGAATGGGATTAAGACGGGTGGCAATAATCTTAGTGAGGAGTTTATAGACGACATTGTAGAGGGATATAGGCCTGAAATGCGATGGAAACGTAGAGTTGTTTTCCTTAGAGATGAGGGTGAGGAAAGTTACATTGAGGGCTTGGAGGACTTTTCTAGATTTTCTAGAGTCCTCAATGATTTCCCAAACCTTTTCACGGATGATGCTCCAACAGTAATGAAAGAAGTCTGAGGTGAATCCATCTAGTCCAGGATATTTGCCTAGCTGGGTATCCTTGAGTGATTGATCGGCCTCCTCCTAAGTTATTGGTCTCATGAGGGCTTCGTTTTGATATTTGGTGACCTTGGGAATGTTGCTGAGGATGGAATCTATGGCCTGCGAACGATCTATTGGGGGTTCCGTGAGAAGAGTTTGATAGTAAGAAAGTAATACCTTTTCCATATCTTCATGTTGTTGAATTTATGTACCTTGCACCGATACTAGGTGGGTGATGCGATTGGTTTGGCGCTGCTGGATCATAGATCTGTGGAAGAATTTTGTATTTTTTTCCCCTTCTTTCAACCATTGGATGCAAGATTTGTTTTGCTAGAGTACTTCTTCCTGCGCTCTTCTTTCTACAATCTGGTTATTTAAAAGTGTTTCCTGCGTTTTAAGGTCTTCCATCAAGCCCTGTGATCGGATCTACTGTTGTAGTGTTTGCATTTGTTGTTTAAGATTTGCCTGTGCTTGGAAGATGTCGCCAAAGGTAGACTTATTCCAAGATTTTAGGTGTTGCTTGAGTTTTTTTAGCCTTTGTTGGAACCGATACATTGGGGACCCTATTTGAATGGTCACCTCCTCCCACCATGTCTTTATGTTTGTTTGGAAATCCGAGTGTTTCAACCATAATTTTTTAAATCTGAATGGTTTCCTACCTGGGGTACTAGTGATGTTGAGGGTTAGTAAAATTGGTCGGTGATCTGATCCTGGGGTGTCTATGACTTTAGCGTTCCACACTAGGTCGTCCATCATAATAACTTTGGATATTAGGAAGCGATCAAGTCTGCTAGAGACGTGTTGTGCCTCTGATCACCTATTTGACCACGTGAACATCCCATTGTCTGTTCCAACATCAATGAGATTTAAGAGGCCGATGGTGTCATTGAAATTTATGTTGTCGTTGCCCAGAGAGCGGTGGCCTCCCTTTTTCTCCTCCAGCCCTATGCTCATGTTGAAGTCTCCCTCGAGAATCTATCACTGGGGGCCTATATTCTCGGCGATCCATTCTAGGTGTTGTAGAAAGGATTCCTTGTCCCCTGGTCTGGGGGGGGCATAAACATTTGTGATGTGGCCTTGTTTGTTCGAGTCAATGAGGCAAAAGGACATGGTAATGGTCCATTTGGAGGCAAAAAAGTTGTCGAGTAGGACTGTGGTGGGGTTGCAGAGTATCGCAAAACCTCCAACTGCCCCTCTGGCATCCATTTCCACATACTGATCTTACTTCCAGCATCTTTGTATAGTGATATTTGCCTCTATCCTTGCGCATTTCGTTTCCTGTAGGAGGAGAATGTCTGGCTGATCCTTCTTGATTCTGTCTTTAAGAAAATCTTGTTTTCTCTTTGTGTTGAGGCCCCTTATGTTTCAGGATAGTATATTCATGATGATGGTGGGGGTTGGAGGGGAGGGAAGCTCTCCAAGATTAAATGGATTTGGCCTGAGTTGACTAGAAAGTTGCCTACGTCTTGAATGAGTTGGTGTTGTGGTTTTTTTTCTCTCTTCTTCTCTTCTTTTGTAGGATTGTGTTGTTCCTTTGAGGTATCTTTTTGTATTCCCATATTTGTGTTGGCTCTTGCTGAGCCTCCTGCCGAGGAATTGATAAAGACCTTGTGTACCTTGCACAGCTGGTCTAGTGGAATGGTGTATAGTTGTTGCTTGCGATAAGCTTTCTCCAGATGGGCCATGTCAATGCCTACCAGTTCCTGATCCTCTAGGTATGTATCTGGATCCCCTATTTCCAGGCCGAGCATATTTGGAAGAATGGGCATTGGGATTAGAGGTTGAGAGGACGAAGGGGCTAGAGGATTAGGCAAAGCAAATGTTTGACCGACTACATGAATTGTCAGAGGGTTAGTGGACAAGGAGGGGGTATCCAAGGTAGTTTGTAGGGCATCAAAGGAATTCTTGGTGGGGAGTCTAGGGTGGGCCTAGGGGGCCGTCCTCTTGGATTGACGCTTTCTGTGGCCTGTGAATTGGGTGAAGCCGTCCTTGGTCTTGTCAGAGTCTTCTTGAGCTGGCTTGGGTGGTTTATTTAGAGGGAATTTGCGAAAAAGATGTCCATGCTCATGACATTTGTGACAGCGAAAGGGGATGTGCTCATAATATAGGGTTTGGGACCATTCATCATCTTGGTAATCTAGGACAATGGCTCCAGGAAGTGGTTTTGAGATGTTTAAATAGACACAGATGCGGGCATAAACAGTGTACCATTTTTGTTTGGTTGCTTCCAAGGCTTTGACGTAGTTGTCGTTGGTGTTCCCTATTCCTACGAGGATCTCCTCCAACCAGAATTCCTGTGGGAGCGAGTACAGTCGTAGCCAGACCGGGGCATGGGTGAATTCTTCCTTTTCTGGGTTGAATCTTTCCTTCTAGAATATGAGGAAGAGGCCTGCTGAGTTGTNTTGACCAGGTATTTTTCAGAAGTCCATAGCCCGAGAAATTTTCCTATTAGGGAAAAATAACTCATGTATTGTCTCTGATCTTCGATTCTTGGAGAGCTGATGGTGTATTTTGGAGCTGTCATAGCTTGTGGGATGCATTTGTCGGGTTCCCAAGTGCGTTTAGCTTTTGGCTGACTAGTTTCTGGATCAATGTCCATTGGTTTTTCCTTCGACATTTCGTCCTCCCAGATTAGTTTCTACATGCCCTCAGGGAGTTCAAAGGTTGGGCGCTTGAAGTGAGAGGATCCATGCTCCTTTCCTATGACAAAGCTGTAGGAGGGGACGTGGGGTGCCCCTCCCTCAGCCTCCATGGTCGTGGTACAAAATAGAAGGCGACGGAATTAGGTTTAGGTTGCAACTGATAACCCTAGCACGTCCAATCATACTCCCACTTGAATATTACTGCCACTCNAGATTTTAAATACATACTTTCATTTTTATTATTAGTATATAATTGATTAATAGATGAAATTTTAATGTATAAAGATTTTAAATATATGCAAGAAATTTTGTAAAATTTGTTTGTGTATATTTGTTTTTTATTTAAATCATATTTCATTTAAATATAATAACATAATATGATGATGATGATTAAATTCCTCTAAGATTTAATTGGTCTATCATACCTTAAGATGGTAAGTGATTACTTGTGATTCTTTAGAATTTTTCTTTTGTGCTAGAAAAACATTAAGAGAAGCTTTCCAAGATCACCGTAGTTTTGTTGTGTTAAGCGATTAGGAAGGTTGGTACTGTGACAAATATTTTGAAAATGAGATCTAATCTGGGTATAGGATGGACAATATAAGAGAAAGTTCTTTTCATCTTCAACCTTCTTAGTTTCACAAAGGTGACACACTCTTTCATCCCATGGAGTTTTAAGAATTCACAAAAGCCTAGTTTCACTATGGAGTTGGTGAGAATTTGTTCTTATCTTATCAATGTTTATTTTTTTCTTTACACTTGGCAAAACAAATAGATAATTTTGATCTTCTAGATTAGGGTTGATTACATCCTTATAATGCCTTAATTTATTTTTCCTGTAACTCTTTACCACACCACATTTTCTCCTTAAAATCTTAGTGGAGGTTAATCAGCATCATCCTCATTTACTTAAAATTGTAATAAATTGTCCCCAGAGGGATTCTATAATTTTTTCCTACATATTAAAAAAAAAAAAAAGATTCCCTACCTGTTCAATCATGTTCCCTTTCATTTTATAAAAATCACAATGCAATAGTATTCATCATTTATTATTTGCAAGAGTTTTCAAAGTTTTTTCATTATTTAATATAATTTTCTTTTTAGTTATATCTTTCCAATAGTTATGGGAAGCTATAAGAGTTATTTTATAGATTCATAAATAATTAAATCTTTCTTAATAACTATTTATTTTTAGATATATTATAAACTCAGTTTACTATGTTAATAGAAAAACTTTCTTAGATATATTGCAAACCCAATTTACTATGCTAATAGAAAAATAATAGTGGTTGTATTTCTCTTAATTTTTTTCTCGCTTTTAAACACACTACCATTATTTTTGGCAAATCTAGATCAAACAATTCAACACTAAGCCACTAGAGATAGGAATGCATTGTCTTTACAATACTTTAGTCCAAAGGAGTCGAAATATATATACCATGGAATTGCTGGTGGATATCAAACATAGTGTTTTTTTAAAGATAATGAATAAGTTTCAAAAGCTTGCCAACGGTGGTTAATCAATTTTTTTTTAATGGCTTTTGCATTTTAAATATATGTTAAACATATGTTATTAATTATTTTTTTTTTATTAGTGAAATTTTATGTGTGTAATTTTTGGATTTCATTTATAAGACTTTTGCTCCATAATTTTATGATATGATATATGATATTTTTGAAAAACAAGTTTATGGTTTTGTAATTTCATAATACAATTTATGAAGTTTTTAAGAAAAAAATTATTTTTTTAATAAAGTGAAAAACAATGCTTAGATATTTGGTGGTCTTTAATTATACATATTAATTTTTAAATTTTGTTACTAAAAGCTATAAGTTAGTTTTTAAATTTTGTTATGAAAAATTAATTTAATGTTAACAATAATAAAGATTTTTTTATTTAATAATTTAAATAAAGAAATACAAATTTTAATTTTAAAAATGGTTTTTTATAAAGATTTTTTATTTAATAATTTAAATAAAGAAATACAAATTTAAATTTAAAAATTTATTTTTTGATATTTTATATTTATATTGAAATTTATATTTATTAAATATAAATAAGAATTAAATATACATCTATTTTAATTTTATATTTGTATAAGAAAATACAAACCTGTCATTATTTTAACCTTGCAAGATAACATTTTTTTATATAAATTAATTCATAACTAAAAATAAAATGTAAAATTTTGGATTTAAAATTAAAATAAATCCGTACTTATTTTATTTTTATTTATAAACATTATATTAATTTCAATTTTAATTTTATTAATTCATAAAATTAAAAATTGCATCTTACTTATAATGAGTTGTAAGTATATCTAACTTGAAAGTATAAGAAGAAACATGGGTAATAAATGGTAACATAGGTATATGTAATTTGATTTTCTTTCCAATCTTTTTTTAATGAAACAAGTGTTGTGTCTTTATTTTAGAATTTTAAAGGACAATCTTAAATGTGCATTCTTCACTCTATTTATCAAAACCTTCTAGCAAGTCAAATTTGTTTGCTTCAAGAAATCCCACAATTTGAGCACAAAAAATACAAAATTTTCACCAAAAACAAAGGAGATTGTCCAATAGGAATTAGTCACATGTAAATATAAAATCATTTTAATTTCAATACCTTTATGGTTCCAATTAACAACATTATTATGAAAAATTCACTCAATTTACTTAGGCATTCCCATTAGCTCATAAACTTTATTTTATATATTGACTTTATTTTATATTAGACCATATATATCCCAATATAAGGTGAATATTGTTTATTCATTAATTAAATCTACCATGAAAGCGAAGGGGTCGAGGTGCTAAATGAGACGGTCACTAACAGAGCCTTCCACAGTTAATGCACTCAAATTTACTATTTTCTTACGTCTTCCTTATATATCGATGACTAATAGGAATGCCCAAATATTATGAGGAAAGTTTTCATATTAATATTGTTAATTAAAATTGTAAAAATATTGCAATTAAAACAATACAAATATTGCAATTAAAATGATCTCCAAGACACATAATTCTCTTGTTAAAATTCATAAAACCTATGTATAAATACTCACCATATTAATTATATTAAATTATGCTTTCTTTATTTATTTTTAAATTATTTAATTCATTTTTTATATTATATTATGTTTAGATTTTAATTTGTTGAGGTGTTTAATATATAAACTTTTTTTTTTAATGGGATAAATCTTAAATTAAACTCCAAATTAAAATGAATTTATGTTTTCATTACTTAATAATATCAAGTTTACAATGAATTTATGTTTATTATTTTTTTAATAATAATATAACATTACATATTTCACTTTATCAAATTCTACATCTTCTGAATAAACTTAAAAACTTTTTGTTTTATACAAATTGTAAGCCTCTCTTGGTCTTATTAAACTCTTATCTAGATACACAACATTAGAAGTGTGATTTGTGTGAATAAATTACTAATTTCATACAGAATCTAAAAAAAATGCAAAGCCTAGAGAATCGTGAAAGGTCTCGTAAACATCTAAGAAACTATTTTAAAAGTGAGAAGTATGGAGAGACATACAATTTTATATTTTTCTTTTTCAAATGTAAATGCTATTAAAATTTTTTGCAATATAAATTGTCATGACCGATTTGTTGTTTACTCTTTTTGGGAATTTCTGTGATTTATTGGCTACAAAGTGAGTATTTATATATATGTCCAAGTTCCCTAGAGGAATGATCGAATGTAAATGTGGCCATATCAATTGTGTCATCCCTTGACTTTGTCACTTTGACATCTGGAACACTTTGTTCATTCGTTCCTTGAATGAACTGAGTAAGTGGCTTTGACATCATTGTCACATGTATAGCCCTGCAAGATCCTTGTGTGGTGGCCCATAAAGAAGTGGGTAAATGCAAGCTTTGGCCACCCAATGCAGATCTTATCCTTGGAAAAGGAGTGCCACTTGAAAATGATGCCAGCCCTGCATAGAAGAGAAGACAACCCATAATCATTTTTAGTTATTTGCTTACCAGATCCTCTCTCTATATCTCTTTTTTTGTGTTTCTCTGGAATTTTCCATTTGCATTGTAGCTTCGAAATCCTTATTTTTTTATGGTGCATGAATGCATAGTTAAAGGAAGAGATTACTGAGAAAGATAAAACAATGAGTCTTACTGGTTGTTGTTCAATTTTCTCTATCTGAAAGCTAGGCAAGTGTACACTGGATTGAAAATGTTTTTCATAGTGATGTAATGTTGAGTTTTATTTTATGTTGTAAATGACCATTCATATGAAAAACAATGTTTTTAACTAAAATATGTTGGTTGATCATTATTCAATTTTTACAATGTTTTTGTTTTGGAGTTTTTAAAGTTTTGATAGCTTTAAACTTACTTATCATTTTTCTTTTGTTGTTTTCAATTATTAATAATAAAAAAATGTGTTTTTTATTTAAAATTTTGTCAGTTTTATTTTAAATTAATTAAAAAGTTTGATAGCTTTAAAATTTTAAAAATATAATGAAGTATATTTCTTAGGATTATATGATGGACATGAAGGTGCATATGTTAGCTTTATTTTCTAATGCAATTCATGGTTGTTGATTGAATAACAATTTTAAATTACTAACACATTTTGTGTTTCTAATATTCTCATTAATGAATTTTGTAGTTTTGTGTTTGCTTAAATATATTTATAATTTCAAAAACATGAATTTCTATTGTGTTGTTTTTAATCATTGAATTGTTAGGGTTGCACATACAAAAATATAATGAAAGTTGGTTGGTACATTTATTAGGAGTATATGATGGACATGAAGGTTCCCAGGTTAGTTTTCTTTTCTAATGCAATTCATACTTGTTGATTGTATCACAATTTTAAATTACTAACACATTTTGCAGGTGTCAAATATTCTCATTGGTGAATTTTATAATTTTGTGTTAGGACATAACAATTTACAAGGACACTAGTTGCGGAGTTAGAGGTAGTAATCATCAAAAGGGCTATAGTTGGTTGTTTCAAGAAAGTGGATGCCCTTAAGTTTTAAGGGTGCTTTTAATGTGAGAGACATTGGTATAATATGTTTTTTTTTTTGGTATATCTCATACTTATGTGTGATTGTAAGTTTCTTTGATTATTTTATTCATTATTATTTATTATTGATGGACACCAATATACTACCCACTGTACTTTATTATTTTACAATTGGTCCATTTTAGTTTATTAAATAAAATAATGTACATTAAACTTTCCTTATGATAATACATGTACATAATTAATATTCTTTTTTCCTTGGAAAAAGTTCATAATTTCATTATAGAATAACAAAATTACATACACAGATATGAACCAGTTATGATGATTGGGTTCATATTTTCCAGCCAAAAACAAGTTGTTTTGTTTCTTATGTTTGAGCATATGCTTCACTTTTATATTTTCCCCATATTTAGTAGTCTCTGCTAGTCTTTTCTATGCCAAATACAATCCTTTCAAAATACAAAATAGAAGTAATAGAGGTCCCTTCAAAATATAGAGGCTCCTCTCATGGAGAGGTATTTTAGTTGCCAAAATTTGAGTTGTCTTGACATTCATGAAAGGGTCGGTAATAGTATCCATGTGCTCCATCAAGAATATGTTCTGTTACATGCCACAATCCATAGGCTAGCTATGTGGCTTCTTTGGAAAGTTTGTCTGCCACCTGGTTCCTTTCCCTGTAGATATGAGAAAAATAGATGTTGTCAAATAAACTTCTGAATCGAAGCACATCCTCAAGCAAAGGGAGAAAACATGAGATATTGCATCTATGTATTCCATTAGCCTAGTTGATGATAACTAGTGAATCTCCAAATACTTGTAGAGTTCTACAGCCCTTCTCAAGGGAAAAGAGTAAGAGTCATTTTAAGGCCATGAGTTCTGAGTAGTTATTTGTTCCATCCCCCAGCCCCTCCTTGAGGTGAAAGTAGTGTGCTGTGGAGATAAAAAGACATCC
>JASDQU010686475.1:11877-26045 GCA_032191745.1 Picea mariana
TAAAGTTAGATCAAAGGAAATGCCATGCAATTCTGGAAGTGTGGGTATTAGTTCCTTTGCGAAGGTCCAAACTTCGATGACAAATGGGCACTGAAGAAAGAGGTGATCCACTGTTTCTAGATGTGATTTACAGAGAGCACAACGACCTAGCCAAAAAAATAGGCGTTTTTGTAGGTTATCCCAGGTAGGAATTTTATTTGTCAGATTTGACCAGATTAAGAGTTTCCCCTTCGCTGGGCAGGATTGTTTCCAAATATTTCACCACCACCAGAGAGGCTCCTGTTGTTGTAGATATGTTGTTAATTTTAGATAGCCAGATCGTGGAGTGTATTCTCCATCCCCCACACTGTCCCAAAGTAACTCATCCTCGCAGGCACTCAGTCAAATGAAGGATTTCCAAAGGGTTTGTATATATCTGTCCCAGATTGGTCGATCTTCCTCTAGAAGTCCGAGTCTAGGTCATGCCAACCATCCTTGTTGCCACAGGTTTGTAGTGTGAGGATCGCCTATCTGAGCCAAGTGTAAGAAACCTCCCATAGTCAATCGTTGTATTACACCCTCAGGAAGGTTATGTCCAAGTTGGCTCCCAACCTAGGGATCCAGTCCAAGACACACAATACGCACATTTCCCACTCTCCACACAAGTCTCGCCCCCACGAGAGAAAAATCTTTAGTTAACGCTTTGCATATAATAAAGGCCCCCGATGTAGATTTGTTGGTGGAGCGAACCCAGTATATTAAAGTGAGTGGGGCAACATACTTCTGATGAATTCCCTAGGTCCAGAGACTGTAAGTATTTATCAGCCTCCAAGAGAATTTTTCTATGAGAGCTGTAGATAAGTAGAATATATTCTTCAGCCCCCATCCGTTGAGGGACTTAGGGGTTTCAATTGTTTCCCATCGTACCCAGGGTAAAACTTTTTTATCCTTATATCCCTGCCAGAGATAAGTGAAACATAATTTCCTCATTTTGTTCAGAGTACCTTTGGGAATCTAAGTGAGGGACAAGCAGTAGACAGGGATAGCTTCTAGTACCGATTTTATTAATACTAGTCACCCAACTCTTGAGAGCCAACGTTGGCTCCAACATTTTAGCTTCTTCTCCAATTTTTCTAATAGCCATTACCAATCGGTCTTCCTGTAGTCATTTGGTTTTAAAAGAAATCCAAGATATTTCAACCCTTCTTCAATGTCCAAGATCTGAAAGGGTAGTCTCTCCAAAAAGTAAAAGATTTCCTCATCTTCCATCGAGGAGAAAGTGATACTTGACTTTTGTTCATTTATTTCCATGCCAGTGGCGTGTTTGAAGAGTAAAAGTCCATCACATAGTTTTCCAATATCCTATCTTGAGCCATCACAGAATATTAAGATGTCATCCACAAAGAGTAAGTGTGATATGTAAAACCCATGTGTGATTTTGATGCCTTTGAAGCTTCCTATAGCTTTTGCTTCGTGCATGTAGCGACTAAGACATTCTGCTATGAGCAGAAAGAGTAGTGGGGAAAGGGGGCAACCCTGGGGTAGGCCTCTTTCTGCCCTGAAGAAGGAGGTAGCAGATCCATTGATCAATAGAGAGAAGAATACTGAGGTAAGACAAGCCAAAATCCAATTTGTGAAGTCTACACTGAATCCAATATGGATTAGTAGCATATGAATGTAGAGCCAGTTTACACTGTCAAAAGCTTTGGAAAGATCAATATTTATTGCTGCTCCTTTGAATTTTTTGGTTTTCATGCTGTGTAGTCCTTCCTGTGCCACACCAATTGTTTCATGTATTTGTCTGCCTTTCAAAAACCCAAATTGTTCCCTCGAAATATGTTGAGAGAGAGTATCTTTTAGACGAATACTGATGATTTTGGAGATGATTTTGTAGATGCAGTTGTAGAGTGAAATTAGACGAAAATCATCAAAGGAAGCAGGGTTATTAGACTTAGGAATAAGAGCAATAAAGGTGGCATTGATAGGATTGTGAATACGTCCATTTTTCTGAGATTCCTCCACAACTTTTAGAATGTCGTTTCCAATTAAATCGAAGAAACCCAAAAAGAATTCAATTGTCCAACCATCCGACCCTAGACTTTTCCCTTTCTAGAAGATTTTCATGACAGCAAGAAATTCTTGTTTAGTAACTGGATCCATTAAGGACTCCAATTCTTCTTCCTCTACAAAACGTGGGAATATTCTGGCATCTTTCACAATTTCCCCAATTCTAGAACCCGATGGTGCTTTGAATAGATCTGTAAAATGCGCTATCCCGATAGAGGAGAGCCCCTCAAAAGTGTTGACCAACTGTCCATTTCTTTGATTGAGGCTCCAAATGGTATTATTCAGTTTCCTTCCTTTGGCATAGGAATGGAAAATTTTGGTTTTCTCGTCCCCACTAGAGAGCCAAATAACTCGACTTTTTAGTCTCCAAAGAGCCTCTTTGTCAGCCAGAATAGTTTTCCGCTGGAGTTCTAGTTGTGCAAGTTCTTCCCTGGCTTCCCTAGTGTTGTATCCTAAAGCAGGATCAATCTTCCACTCTAATAACTTTGTTTCAAGGGTGATTATTTCCTGGTATTCTTTTATTCATTTCTCATGTGCCCAAGTAATGGTGGCCTATTTGACTTTCTTTAGATTGTCCACAAAGAGAATTGTGACATGTCAGTTGTTTAAGGTTCCAATGGGTACCCACAAATCACGAACTAAGGTATGAAACTCTGGTTCCTTTAGCCAACCTTCGAAGAATTTGAAGGGGCTAGGAGTGTGTCGAATGTTGCCTCTTAGATCCAGAATAATGGGATTGTGATCAGAATCTCCAACGCTTGTAACCCATTGTCAGACAAGTCCTAGGGAATCCACTAGGTCCTCTGTCAAAAGAAAGTGATCCAGATGTTTGGAAACTCTGGCATCATCTGTTCACAGATTCCTCCAAGTTGGTTGTAGCTTTGCCAGAGAGAGATCCAACAAACCCAGTGTATCCAGTAGGTGTGTGAAATAATCAGTCAAGGGATTGAGAGATGAGGGGGGGCCCCAGACTTCTGCTGCTCCCAAGGAAAAATTAAGGTCCCCTCCCAAGATAACCCCTACCTAGGAGAGCCAGGGGAAAGAAGCTAGAGAATCCAAAAATCGTTTCCTATTAGTATAGGGTCCGTAGACATTGAATAGCACCATAGTGCACCCGAGCTCTGTTGAAAATAAAAGAAGTCCAAGCCCTGAGTCAAAGCCCCAAACATTGTCACATATGCTTCTCTTAAGTCTCCAACCCGTGGCCAAACCTCCAGAGCCTCCTCTAACATCAAGTGCAACAAAGGACTAGCAAGGGAGAAGTGCTTCTAATGAACGAATCACTACCTCACTGAGTCCCATAGTTTCCTGTAAAAAAAGTACATTTGGGTTGTGTACTGCGATAAGCCGTTTCAAAGAAGATTTTTTTGCTGGGCTCGCTAAACCCCTACAGTTCAAGGAGAGGATTTTCATGAGGTAACCACCTCTTGGGATTGCTTTTCTCTAAGCGTCCATTCAATGGAAGATTGCCTACCTAAAGCCACATCTAGCTTCACTCAATCTTGTGCTAGTAAAAAGTTTGAATGTTTGCCCCTTCCCCTTGAGTAAGACAAGGCCCGAGTAAGATACCCCAGGAAAGACCTAAGTTGTTCAACTGGAGTGACTTCTCTCGATGTGTCAGAGAAGATGGCTCGATTGTGGAGGGTGTAGCGAATTATGGAGCCCTTAGAGAACTAGGAACTGGAGGAAGACTGAAAGGCAGAGGGAGTCCCATAAAGGAGACTAGGAGGGGAGGGGATGGGTGAGACAAGGTTCAGAGTAGAGGTTAAACAAACTGAAGTTGGGTCCCCAAGGCTAAAAAACAAGGGGATCGTCAAACCCACGAGTTCCCTGGCCTGACAATCGCTTGTCGTTTGTCCTTGTTCTATGGCTGGAGTACTGCTCGAGGGGGGAAAGAAAACCCCAAAAGGGAGGGGGCAAAAGGCCGATACAGGCTGAGGGAGCACCATGGAAGAGGGAAGCCCCGACGGGGGAGGGAAATCTAAGCCCAGAGGATGTACATAATTAATATATGCATGAAGTGAATAATTCAATTCTCTTTGGCTTCAAATATCCCATGACATACAACTCATAATTTAGGAATAAGGTGTGAGTCTGAACAAGGTTTGTGGTTAAATTTTGGGAGAAGCAAATTTCTTTATATCAAAACACAAAAATCATAATTTGTAATGATAAAATGTTTTCATTATTAAATATATAATTAAAATATAAAATTTATGATAAAACAGTGTTATTAATAATAATTCAAATTAATTTTTACCAAAAGATAATAAATATGTAACAATGTTTGCTTCAAATTTATATAAAAGAAAAATTCATTATATTAAGTAAAATGCATTGTTTATATATATATATATATATATACTCTCAATCTCTCTAATTTTTATTTTGAAAAGTTTTTTTTAAAGAAGCAAGTGTTCTTACCTAAGAATCTTAAAGGTGTATTCTTCTCTCTATTCATCAACACCTTTCAACAAGTCAAATTTGCTTTCTCCTCAAGGAAAGAAATCATAAAACTTTTTGAGAAATACAAAGTTATCACCCAAAGAAAATGAGATTGTTCGGTGTAAACTCATTTTAATTGCAATATTTTCACAATTCCTATTAACAATAGTGATATGAAAACTTGAAAACTTCCTTCAAATAGTTGTATATGGATTTTTGTAGATTTTGTTCAAGACATATAAGAGGTCTTCATCAAAATAGTGAACTAACCTTAAATATGATCATTTTAAATGTAATAATTTTATGATTACAATTAACAACATTAATATGAAAATTCCTCTCAAATTACTTTAGCATTCCCATTCACCCTCTTAGAGGTATGCTAGTAATATATTCTCTCTTAGAGGTATGCTAGTAATATATTCTTTTCACGTGTTAGATATGGTATATGGTATAGATACAATCAAGCAATTTAGTTAATAATATATTCTCTTCTCATTTTCTTTAGCCATTCTCTATTTCATGTAAGATATGGTATAGATACCATCAAGCAATGTATATGATACGAAGTGCATTCGATACCAATGTGTATTTTCGGCATTGAAATTATATCTTTCCAAGTGTTTACTATTTGAAAGTGGTACAATCTATATAAGTGTTGTGATACATTTAATGTAATGTTATATTTATTGTTATCATAAATTTATCGTCACATGGATTTATGATATACTTTACTAATACTATGGTAAAAATATTAAAAATTATTGAGAAACTTAAAAATATAAAAATAATATTTTTATTTTTTTATTTTTTTTAAACATCTAAAACAACAACATCAAATAAATAAATTTTCACATAAATATGAAAACAAAATTGATATATACAAGATGTTAATAGGTAAAACATACATAGATACTAGAATATGATATATGTTCTCAGTTATAATTTATCACGTATGATACAAAATCACATCAAAACAAAAATTAATGAATCTCATGACACGAATCATAACATTGAAAACAATGGATTTCCCCTCATTTATTTAATGGAAAATGGTCATAATGTCCAGAACACTCAATCCCCTTAGTCACTATTGCAAAATAAAAATTAAAAAACCAATAATCTAGTTACAAGATGCCATCATTTATATATTATCATAATATTTAATAAAATTACAACCATAGATAATTTCAAAACCTCAAATTATCATAATAAATATAAACCATAATATTTCCACATAGAATTTAGGCCATGGCTATATTATCACATTAAGTATAACACATTTTAATGATGCCACTCAATGCTTTGCTTTCTTCCAATGAATGCATTAACGACTTCTCATCCTTCTTTAACAACATTTTCTTACAATTGTGAATGTTTTCTCTTGGTCTTTATTTTGATATAAAGACAAAAGTGAAAAATTATCTGTGTATTGAAATTGGCCCACATTGATCCAGGTGGATATTACTGGCCACCCACCTATTTCACTTCTTCATCTTGACAGTTTTCTAGTTTTGCAGATTTTTCCTAGTTTTCGAGTCCTAAACTTCCGGGACCGTTTTGAGGCTCCAAACAACATTTTTAGGGATCGCCACAACAAAATTGTATACAGAGACACATTTTGACGACATAATGTGTATTTCTTGAATAAACCTTTCCAACGAGATATCGTGCACCTAAAATGAAGATCGTATGCAAAAGTTACCACCCTATGAAGTTGATGTGCTAACTTACCCCAACGGGGCCCACATGACTTTTGGCGCTTCATCTCGTAGGGTTAGATTTTTGAATGTCTAGTGTTTTGAATTTCATGTTTATTGTAAAAATTATTTAATAGCCTCATTGTAATCATCTTCCTGCAAATGAACATAGCCGTCACATCTCTTCTCATAGATAAGTTTCCACCATTCTAGCATTCTTGTTTCAGTCTGCATTTTACAATTTCAGCATATTTCTTATTGAATAAAAGTCAAGTTTTATTAGATCTCTATTATTATTCACTGTGACTCTGTGTTAATATTTAAAAATCTGTGTTTTCATTTCATTCTTCTCATAAATCCGGATCAGTGGTATCATAGTGGTCTGCTCATTGTCATTTTTTTAGTGCATGTCCCCAACGAGGTCATGGAATAGAGAGTTGGGTCTCGATCTTGTTTCTCTTGAGGACAACTACTCTCACACGCCCAAGAAACCTTCTATGGCGGGTGAAAAGAAAGAGAATGAGAGACAATATCCCTTCAAAATGTTGCTCGAGGAAGCCCTTGAGAGACAAAGGAATGAGATGATGGACAACTTTGCAAAAATCCTTCGACGACTACCGACAAGCGATGCATCTACCTCAAGCAGAGGTGTCGCCCCCTTCAAGGTACAAATCAATTTTGATAGTCCTATATTTAAAGTTCAAATAGATGTGGATGTCGTAGATAAATGTTTAAACCTTCTAGAAGGGTATTTTATTGTCCACATCTTTTCTAATAGAGATATGATTACATTTTCACTCCTCAAGGTCGTCCCCCATGTCAAAAATTGGTGGGATAATTTCTATGAGAAAAATGAAATAGAAGGATCCACATTATTTGCAGTTGCACCCACTTGGGGTTCCTTGAGGGATTCTATTAAGGAACAATACTACCCTGTTGGAAGTTATGATGACTTGTATACAAGATGGACCACACTGTGGCAAGAAAGAGACTAAACAGTGCCAGAGTTCACCAATGAATTCCATACCTTGCGCACCAATATGGGTATCAAATATTCTTAGCGACATATGGTGCTTAAGTAATGCAGTGGTCTACATAGATACATCCATACATAAATGGATTTTTTGGACATCTCTTCCTTGGGCGTGACCTATCGATCTGTCATCAAAATCGAGTAGAAGATTAAACATAAGACATGACAGTTTGGGTCTGGGAACCCCTCACAACAGAAGCAGGGTAAGGAAAACCCCAACCCGCAAAACAAAGGAGAGAGAAAATATGGGAAACCTCGGGACAACTAGTCTAAGCTCCAATCAAAGAAGGAAAATGGAAATATGAAGAAAGATACTGGAAAAATGTGCGACTTCCATGAGAGCCCCTGGCATAACACTGATGATTGTCGCTCAAAGAATTCATTGGTGATTGAGGTGAGAGCCTCTAAATCAGATGTGGGTTCTGACTCCGATTCAGAACCAAAAAAGGGGAGACGGATCATTGACATGGAACCCAATGCCATTGTTGCTACCACCAAGATTCATACCGATGAACCTAATGAGATAGAGGAAGGTGAGCACCTATTTCATTCACAGATGTTGGTGAAAGGCACTCCACTACACTTCATTGTTAATAGCAGTAGTCAAAATAACCTTATCTCAATGGAGGTCTTCAAGATGCTAGCTCTATCGACAACGCCCTACCTACAACCCTACAACATCGGATGGCTCCGCTAAGGAAGCGATCTTCACGTCAGCCAATAGTGTTTTTTGTCGTATGACATAAATCCATTCAAAGATGAGGTATTGTGTGATGTTTCTCCCCTTGAAGTTTGTGATGTTCTTTTGGGCTAACCTTATTTATGGAAACATCATGTTGTATATGAGTCTGGGCCTCGTAGTGTTATTATTACTTTGAATAGGAAATTTTACAGAATCCCCGAGGTAGTCCCACCTAGTGTCATTTCCTTGATCTCTGCCAAGAAATGCAAGAAGGTCATCTCTTAGACCAGGAAGTCTATCGTCTTCGTGATTCATTCTCAGAGTGAGAGAAATATTTCAGCCACATCCATGGCCTGCAGGAACGACCTCTCCACGCAGCAGAAGCAAGTGGATAAGGTCGTGTAAGAATACAAAGACATCTTCTCATCACCTACTGGGGTACCTCTGCATTGTCAGGTCAATCATTCCATCAATTTGACCCCCGACACACCGCTACCTAATGGGCCAGTCTATAGCTTCTCTCTGTTAGAAAAAAAGGAGATCAAGTGTTAGATACAAGAAATTCTCCACAAGAGGCACATCTGACTCAGGTCATCACCTTGTGGAAGCCAATCATTCTAGTTCAAAAGAAATACGGGACCTAGTGACTCTACATTGATTACCGAGCCCTAAATAAAATCACAGTCATGAACCGATACCTGATTCCCCGAATCGACGATCTCCTTGATCATCTCAAGGGGGCCAAATACTTTAGATCCAAATATAGAAAATAGATGTATTGAAGACTTCCTTCAAGTCAAAAGAAGGTATTTTTGAATGGTTGGTCATGCCCTTTGGTTTGAAAAATTCCCCAACAACTTTCATGAGGATGATAGATGGTATCTTGTGGAATTTCACCAATTCTTTTGTAGTGGTGTATCTGGATGACATCCTCATATACAATAAGAATTGGGTGGAACACTTGCATCATATTCAACAGTTTATGCACATTTTGCGGAAACACAAGTTATATTCCAACTTGAAAAAATGCTCCTTCGACATGGTCAAGATCCAATACATTGGCTACATTTTTTATCAACACGGTGTGCATGTGGATCTAGCCAAGATCCAGGTCATCCATGACTAGCTAGGGCCAACCACACTCATTGAGCTTTGGAGCTTCTTAGGCCTTGCTAATTTCTATCGCAGGTTCATGTTGGGATTCTCCCATATTGAATGGGCCCTCAGCCAAGTAACCAAGGGTGGTGGTAAAAAAAAAATTTTGGGGGCATGTCCCAACAACAAATGTTCAATGATTTGAAGTAGCGCTTGTGCTCAGCCCCAGTGATTTCATTACCTGACCTGCAACATCCCTTTGAGATCGAGACAGATGCTTAAAGATATGTTGTGGGGGTAGTTCTCACTCATCACTGCCACCTCATGGCCTATCATAGTGAGACATTATCACATGTCGTCTATAAGTACCCTACTTATGACAAATAAATGTACTCCATTGTAGAAGCATATCGCCAGTGAAGGCATTACATTCTTGGGAAGGAGACAATCATCCACACTGATCATAATTCGTTGCAGTTCATGCAGACACAAGGAAAATTGCAGAATGACCGCCATTAGAAGTGGTCCACATACTTGCAACAATTCCACCTCAACATCAAGTATAAGACAAGAAGTACCAACTACGTCATTTATTGCCTCAACCGATGTCCAATCATGGTACTCACCACGGTGCTAGACTCTTGCGGCCATGAGACCTCTAGATGGCCCCACCTCTATGAGAAAGATCTTGACTTCGCCACCACCTACCATATGTTTGGCGCACACACAACTGTCACTAATTTCCATCTTCAAGAAGAGTTGTTATGTTATCTGGGTCATATCTACATTCCATCAAGAGAGTGAGTGAAGCTAATTTGGGAATCCCACTATAGTCAGGTGGTAGTACACTTCGACATAGAAAAGATAATGGAAGTGCTACAATGACATTTCTACTGGCCAAAACTTTGATAGGATGTCAACAAGTATATCTAGTCCTGCACTGCTTGCGCTATTTCCAAACTGGCCACTAAGAAACAAGGCTTGTACACTCCTCTACCTACTCCTAACAAGCCCTGGGAATCGATCTCCATGGACTACATGTTAGGCATTTTGTCCACAAAGTAGGGAAATGACTATGTTTGTGTGGTTGTTGATCACTTTTCCAAGATGGCGATTATGGCCGCCTACAAGAAGAGCATCACAATGAAGGCCACTTCCAATATTTTCTTTGAACGAGTGTGGGTACATTTTGGGATCCCACAAACCATTATATCATATTGGGATTGTCAGTTTCTGAACACATTCTGGTCGAGCCTCTGGCCACTATTGGACACCAAGATCACCAAATCCACTTCCTTACACCCCCATATAGATGACCAAACTGAGGTCATCAACTAGATGATCATGCATATCCTACACATAAACAATTCCAAGAACTCATGCACATGGAATGAGAGTCTTCTATATTTTCAGTACAACTACAATAGAGCCATGCATAGCCTAACTGTCAACGCCCCCTTTCAGGTGGGGTTGGGATTTCAACTGTTGGGTCCTATGGATGTTTCACTACCCCTTGCAGCCACTCAGATAGACTCGTCCCATGCTCCAACTGAAGCTGATAAAGCCACTCGGTTCATTGAGTGGATCCAACACATCTACCAACAGGTTCAAGATATTTTACAGAAGTCTAATGCCAAGTACAAACAATGCCATGATCAACACTGGGTGCCACACAAGTTTCATGTTGGAGACAAAGTTTGGTTGCACTTGCAGAAAGAACACTTTGTAGGGCCCCATCAGAAGCTTCGTTCAGTCCGTTATGGAACTTACACCATTACCAAGGCTATGGGCGACAATACTTTTGAGCTCAGCATTCCTTCCTTCCTTGGATTGCACCCATTGTTCAATGTGGATCTCCTTCAACCATATTCTCCACAATTATTGGACACCTCAGAGATAGAAGAATAGTTGACACCAACATAGCTCAACCCTGACTGCATGGAACATGCATCCACTGATCAGAATGTGGACACACAGGTCAAGGGCACCCGCCAGTATATGATCCAACTTTATCGAGTTGTCAAAGCAAGGAAACTCCTGCACCAAGGAAAGTGGCTCACCTAGGGCCAAATTCAACATAAATTTCCTCATCTCATGGGGGAATTCAATGCAATGGAGACCATTTCTTCCTAAGTGGGGAGGATTGATCGAAGTGAATATCGGTGGCCACCCACCTATTCCAACTGGTTCATCTTGGAAGTTTTTTCAGTTTGACAATTTTTTCCTAGTTTTCGGGTACTGAACTTCTGGGGTCATTTTGAGGCCCTAACAACATTTTTATGACTCACCACAGTAAAATTGTAGGCAAAGTCAGATTTTGACGACATAATGTGTAGTCCTCGAATAGACCTTTCCAACGGGCTATCGCGTGCCTAAAACGAAGATTATATGCAAAAGTTACAACCTCGGGAAGTTGATGTTCTAACTTACCCCAATGGGGTCCACATGACTTTTGGCGCTTCATCTCCTAGGGTTAGGTTTTTGGATGTCTAAGGTTTTGACATTCATATTTATTGTAAAAAGGATTTCAGAGCCTCATTGTAATTATCTTTTTGCAAATGAGCTTAGCCGTCACATCTCTTCTCAGAGACAAGCTGCCACCAATCTAGCAAGCTTGTTTCAGTGTGCATTTTACAGTTTCAAAGTATTTCTTAATTAATAGAAGTCATGTTTTACTTTATCTCTATTATTATTCATTGTATCTTTGTGTTAATATAATAAATCTTGATTTCATTTAGTTATGTTCATAAATTCGAATTAAACATAGATTGGAGGATGAAAAGTTTAAAATCTCCCACTTATAGAATTTATAGAGTTTTTGAAATAAATTAATTTTAATCAAATTTAATTATTCAAAATTCGATATTTTATTCAAAATTATTAAAATTTTAAAATAAATATTTTACTCAAAATTTTCAAAATGATTATTTTCCTCAAACCATACAGATTTTATTTTCTAATTAATTATCAAATAAATTAAACAATTATAGATTCTAAACTTCTCATTATTTTCCTCAAACCATACAGATTTTATTTTCTAATTAATTATCAAATAAATTAAACAATTATAGATTCTAAACTTCTCATAATTGCAGATATTTATACTCTAACAAAGAAAATATCGTATTGTATTTGTTGCAAACATATATCCAAGACCATCCTCATCTCTTTTCATGGCAATAATATCAAAGCGAAGATTTATTAATTCTTATCTTGTTTCATGTCAATCCTTAGCTTATGACATAGTGTTTTAATAATAAAGTCAAGATTTATTATGGAGTTGTCTAATTGTTCTATGTTTTAATTGTGATATAAATCAATAAGAAATTATATTTTTTGTTGTTGTCTAAATTGTATTTTTGAAATGAATTCTACATATTGAAAAATCAATGAAACTTTCAGATTACACAGAATTAACCACTCAAATGTGCAGACACTATAATTTCTGACCTAATTAGAACATATCTTCACAAAAAAGTCAAAACATAGAATATTTAGACTATGACTTTATTAATTGTAAATCTTCAACAAACTATAAACAAAATTGATTAGAGATACATGAAATGTCTCAGAACAATCATTAGAAAAAATATAGAAAACATTCATTAAAAATAAAAAGCTTTTCATATTTTTATTAAGATATTTTTCGAATCCACTTTTTTTGTTTGCCAGCCTATATGTTATCCATAGAACTAATTTGTGATTTAAAAAATGTGTGCCACATTGACCCTTAACCTGATTGGATATTTTTTTAGAGTATCCTTCCAACTATCACAAGATTTGACTCATCTTGACTTAGATAAAGCATTGCACTTTCCAAATTTTATTAGTCCATGGATTTTTTTTTCAGATAATTTATTTTTATTAAATCTAACCTGTAAAGTGAAACCAACCCACTAATACCTTGTAAAGTGAAACCGTCAAAAATATTTTGTTGTTGTGTATATCTAATTACTGTTAGGAGCACCGTCAAGAATATTTTTTTGTTTTCTGCATATAAAAAAGGGTTAGTTGACTGATTGATCCAATTGACTAAAAGCTCTGAAAGCTTGTTCAATCCAAGGTACGATACCGTAAACCTATCCGTACCAAGATTTACGTAGTACAAGCCACTGAACTTTGAAATTTGTAATGGAGTAAGTTAATTTTAGAGTAAATAGATTTGTTTTTTAAGAAAAAAATGGATTTGAATTTGGTCAGATTTTTAGATTTTTAGAGGTAGTTTGAGTTTCTTATAGATCAAAGTTCCATGTATTTCAGAACCTTATTCATTATTTCATTTTAAACCAATTCAAATGCTCAAAAAATCTATCAGAGTTATGGATTGGCCAAA
Organism: Picea mariana; assembly: GCA_032191745.1. Taxonomy (NCBI): domain Eukaryota; kingdom Viridiplantae; phylum Streptophyta; class Pinopsida; order Pinales; family Pinaceae; genus Picea; species Picea mariana. The sequence continues at coordinate 25,212 of JASDQU010686475.1, forward strand.
AATTTAAAACCACACCGCAAAAAAACCTATAAAAAAAAAAAAAAAATTGCTTCAGAGTTAGCCCACTCCCTTTGCAATAAATAACTTTAGGTATAAACCAGAGAGCCTATTAGAACTAAGATCTCGGGACTCCGACGGACTGAAGTTCGCAATGGTTTCAGGTAATGACCCCAATGAACCTATTTGAACCAAGATATAGGTATTCCAACTGTGGTAAAGTCTTTTTGAACCAAGATTTAGAAATTTCAATTCACTCAAATTCACAATGGCTTCACTGATGAAACTATTTGAATCAAGAAATAGCAATTCACTCAAATTCACAATGGCTTCACTGATGAAACTATTTGAATCAAGAAATAGTTCGACTTCAATCAACTGGCTGAAATTGCCAATGGCTTCGGGTATGCTGCCTCTAGGGCTATTTGAACTTAGAGATAGCATGCAGAAGTGAAGCTTGAATATACTCATGGGCAGTGAATCTTGAGTTCAGTTCTTATAGAGAACCAGCGATGCAATATCGCCGCAGTTTACTCTTTTAGATGGGACAGATCCTGAAATTTTAGCATGAAAATCACCTGCGCTATAAATCGAAAGTTCACTAAGTTCTCCAAATTTTTCCATTCACCCAACTGAGTGGTAAAATTCGGCTCTCCCCGAATATAAAAACTAAAGAAGAACAATTTCCCAGAGATGGATGAAAGTTGTTCTCCAATTTGTTAGACAGAAGATACATGTAGTCTTAGGTCTAGTTGGTGCAGCATCCCCGGTTCAACTGATATTCTTCCATTCAAATAGTTGACGGAAAAGTTGATGTACCATAGATGAGTACAATTG
>JASDQU010686475.1:45459-57802 GCA_032191745.1 Picea mariana
ATTATTATTAATAATACTGTTTTATCATAAATTTTATATTTTAATTATATATTTAATAATGAAAACATTTAATCATTACAAATTATGATTTTTGTGTTTTGATATAAAGAAATTTGCTTCTCCCAAAATTTAACCACAAACCTTGTTCAGACTCACACCTTATTCCTAAATTATGAGTTGTATGTCATGGCATATTTGAAGCCAAAGAGAATTGAATTATTCACTTCATGCATATATTAATTATGTACATCCTTTGGGCTTAGATTTCCCTCCCCCATCGGGGCTTCCCTCTTCCCTGGCGCTCCCCCGGCCTGTATCGGCCTTTTGCCCCCTCCCTTCTGGGGTTTTCTTCCCCCCCTCGGGCAGTACTCCAGCCGTAGAACAAGGACAAACGAAAAGCGACTATCAGGCCAGGGAACCCATGGGTTTGATGATCCCCTTATTTTTTAGCCTTGGGGACCCAACTTCAGTCTGTTTAACCTCTACTCTGAACCCTATCTCACACATCCCCTCCCCTCCTAGTCTTCTTTCTAGGACTCCCTCTGCCTTTCAGTCTTCCTCCAGTTCCTAGTTCTCTGAGGGCTCCATAATTCGCTACACCCTCCGAAATCGGGCCATCTTCTCTGACACATCGGGAGGAGTCACTCTGGCTGAACAAATTGGGTCTGTCCTAGGGTCTCTTACTTGGGCCTTGTCTTACTCAAGGGGAAAGGGAAAATGTTCACACTTTCTACTAGCACAAGATCGAGTGAAGCTAGATGTGGCTTCGGGCAGACAATATTCCATCGAATGGGGGCTTAGAGAAAATCAATTCCAAGAGGTGGTTATCTCATGAAAATCCTCTCCTTGAACTGTAGGGGTTTGGCAATCCTGTCAAAAAAATCGTCTCTGAAACGGCTTATCGCAGTACACAACCCAAATGTACTTTTTCTACAGGAAACTATGGGATTCATTGAGGTAGTGATTCGTTCCTTAGAAGCACTTCTCCCTGGCTGGTCCTTTGTTGCACTTGATTCTAGAGGACGCTCTGGAGGTTTGGCCACAGGTTGGAGACTTAAGAGAAGCATATGTGACAATGTTTGGGGCTTTGACTCAAGGATTGGAATTCTTTTATTTTCAGTAGATCTCGGGTGCACTGTGGTGCTCATCAATGTCTACGAACCCTATACTGATAGGAAACAATTTTTGGATTCTTTGGCTTCTTTCCCCTGGCTCTCCCAGTTAGGGGTTATCTTGAGAGGGGACCTTAATTTTTCTTTGGGAGCGGGGGAATTCTGGGGCCCCCGCTTGTCTCTGGATCCCTTGACTGATTATTTCACACACCTACTAGATACACTGGGTTTGTTGGATCCTTCTCTGGAAAAGCTACAACCAACTTGGAGGAATCTGCGAACAGGCGATGCTAGATTTGCTAAATGTCTGGATCTCTTTCTTCTGACAGAGGACCTAGTGGATTCCCTGGGACTTGTCCGAAAATGGGTTACAAGCTGTGGAGATTCTGATCACAATCCCATTATTATGGATCTAAGAGGTAGCATTCGATGCACTCCTAGCCCCTTCAAATTCTTCGAAGGTTGGCTAAAGGAACTAGAGTTTCATACCTTAGTTCACAATTTGTGGGTACCCATTGGAACCTTAAACAAATGACATGTCACAATTCTCTTTGTGGACAATCTAAAGAAAGTCAAACAGGCCACCATTACTTGGGCGCATGAGAAATGAATAAAAGAAGACCAGGAACTAATCGCCCTCGAAACAAAGTTATTAGAGTGGAAGATTGATCCTGCCTTAGGATACAACACTAGGGAAGCCAGGGAAGAACTTGCACAATTGGAACTCCGGTGGAAAACTATTCTGGCTGACAAAGAGGCTCTTTAGAGACTAAAAAGTCGAGCTATTTGGCTCGCTAGTGGGGACAAGAACACCAAATTTTTCCATTCCTATGCCAAAGGTAGGAAACTGAATAATACCATTTGAAGCCTCAATCAAAGAAATGGATAGTTGGTCAACACTTTTGAGGGGCTCGCCTCTATGGGGATAACGCATTTTATAGATCTATTCAAAGCACCGTTGGGTTCTAGAATTGGGGAAATTGTGAAAGATGCCATAATATTCCCACGTTTTGTAGAGGAAGAAGAATTGGAGTCTTTAATGGATCCAATTACTGAACAAGAATTGCTTGTTGTCATGAAAACCTTCTAGAAAGGGAAAAGTCCAGGGCCGGATGGTTGGCTGATTGAATTCTTTCTGGGTTTCTTCGATTTAATTGGAAATGACATTTTAAAAGTTGTGGAGGAATCTCAGAAAAATGGACATATTGACAATCCTATCAACGCCACCTTTATTTCTCTTATTCCTAAGTCTGATAACCCTTCTTCCTTTGATGATTTTCGTCTGATTTCACTTTGCAACTGCATCTACAAAATCATCTCCAAAATCATCAGTATTCATCTAAAAGATACTCTCTCTCAACATATTTCGGGGTAACAATTTGGGTTTCTGAAATGCAGACAGATACATGAAGTAATTGGTGTGGCACAGGAAGGACTACACAACAAGAAAACCAAAAAAATCAAAGGAGCAACAATAAAGATTCATCTTTCCAAAGATTTTGACAGGGTAAAATGGCTCTACATTCATATGCTACTAATCCATCTTGGATTCGGTGTAGCTTTCAAAAATTGAATTTTGGCTTGTATTACCTTAGTATCCTTCTCTATATTGATCAATGGATCTGCTACCTCATTCTTCAGGGAAGAAAGAGGCCTACGCCAGGGTTGCCCCCTTTCCCCACTACTCTTTCTTCTCGTAGCAGAATGTCTTAGCCACTACCTGCACGAAGAAAAATCTACAGGAAGCTTTAGAGGCATCAAAATCACACATGGGTTTTACATATCACACTTACTCTTTGTGGATGACATCTTAATATTCTGTGATGGCTCAAGACAGGACATTGGAAAACTGTGTGATGGACTTTTACTCTTCAAACATGCCACTGGCATGGAAATAAACGAACAAAAGTCAAGTATCACTTTCTCCTTGATGGAAGATGAGGAAATCCTTTACTTTTTGGAGACACTGCCCTTTCAGAGCTTGGACATTGAAGAAGGGTTGAAATATCTTGGATTTCTTTTAAAACCAAATGACTATAGGAAGACTGATTGGCAGTGGCTATTAGCAAATTTGGAGAAGAAGATAAAATGTTGGATCCAACGTTGGCTCTCAAGAGCTGGGTGACTAGTATTAATAAAATTGGTACTAGAAGCTATCCATGTCTACTGGTTGTCCCTCGCCTAGATTCCCAAAGGTACTCTGGACAAAATGATGAAATTATGTTTCACTTATCTCTGGCAGGGCAATAAGAATAAAAAAGTTTTACCCTGGGTACGATAGGAAAGGATTGCAACCCCTAAGGCCCTCGGTGGATGGGGGTTGAAGAATATCTTCTACTTCTTTACAGATCTCACAACAAAATGATCTTGGAGGCTGATAAATACTTACAGTCTCTGGACCCAGGTAATTCATCAAAAGTATATTTCCCCTCTCACTTTAATATACTAGGTTCGCTCCACGAACAAATCTACATCGGGGGCCTCTATTATATGCAAAGCGTTAACTAAATATTTTTCTCTCGTGGGGGCGGGAATCATGTGGAGAGTGGGAAATGGGCGTATGGTGCGTCTTGGACTGAATCCCTGGGTTGGGAGACAACTTGGACATAACCTTCTTGAGGGTGTAATACAACGATTGACTATGGGAGGTTTCTTACACTTGGCTCAGATAGGCGATCCTCACACTACAAACCTATGGCAACAAGGATGGTTGGCAGGACCTAGACTCAAACTTCTAGAGGAAGATTGGCCAATTTGGGAGAGATATATACAAAGCCTTTGGAAATCCTCCATTCGACTGAGTGCCCACGAGGATGAGTTACTTTGGGACAGTGTGGGGGATGGAGAAGACACTCCATGATCTGGCTATCTAAAATTAACGGCATATCTACAACAACAGGAGCCTCTCTGGTGGTGGTGAAAGATTTGGAAACAATCTTGCCTGGGGAAGGAGAAACTCTTAATCTGGTCAATTCTGGAAAATAAAATTCCTACCTAGGATAACCTACAAAAACGTCTGTTGTTTGGGCTAGGTCGTTGTTCTCTTTGTAAATCACATCTAGAAACAGTGGATCACCTCTTTCTTCAGTGCCCATTTGTCATCGAAGTTTGGACCTTCCCAAAGGAACTAAGACCCACGCTCCTGGAATGGCATGGCATTTCCTTTGATATGAACTTAAAAGCCTGGTTAACAAGATGGGGACAAGAGGATCTCCGAGCTTTCCCTTTCATTATCGCTTAGGGTCTATGGATCACCAAAAATGGTCACATTTTCCAGGGGGAAATTATCTCAGCTGAAAGGGTAGCGGCCCAAAGCTTTAGCATCTAAAAATATTACTCACCTACCATTGCGGGCAATACAATGCGCAAAAGGGTTGTTCGGGAGGATTCCCCTGATCTTAGTCTCTCGTGCACTTTCTTCGATGGAGCCTCCTCGTCTAACCAGATAAACTGTGGGGGGGGAGGATGTCTTGTTATCTCCACATCAAACTACTTTCACCTTAAGGAGGGGCTGGGGGATGGAACAAATAACTACTCAGAACTCATGGCTTTAAAACGACTCTTACTCTTTTCCCTTGAGAAAGGTTGTAGAACTCTACAAGTATTTGGAGATTCACTAGTTATCATCAACTAGGCTAATGGAATACATAGATGCAATATCTCATGTTTTCTCCCTTTGCTTGAGGATGTGCTTCAATTCAGAAGTTTATTTGACAACATCTCTTTTTCTCATATCTACAGGGAAAGGAACCAGGTGGAAGACAGACTTTCCAAGGAAGCCACACAGCTAGCCTATGGATTGTGGCACGTAATTGAACATACTCTTGATGGAGCACATGGATACTATCACTGACCCTTTCATGAAAGTCAAGACAACTCAAATTTTGGCAACTAAAATACCTCTCCATGAGAGGAGCCTCTATATTTTGAAGGGACCTCTATTACTTCTATTTTGTATTCTAAAAGGACTGTATTTGGCACAGAAAAGACTAGTAGAGACTACTAAATATGGGGAAAATATAAAAGTGAAGCATATGCTCAAACATAAGAAACAAAACAACTTGATTTTTGGCTAGAAAACATGACACAATCATCATAACTGGTTCATATCTGTGTATGTAATTTTTTTATTCTATAATGAAATTATGAACTTTTTCCGAGGAAAAAAAAATATTAATTATGTACATGTATTATCATAAGGAAAGTTTAATGTACATTATTTTATTTAATAAACTAAAATGGACCAATTATAAAATAACAAAGTACAGTGGGTAGTATATTGGTGTCCATCAATAATAAATAATAAATAGTAAAATAATCAAAGAAACTTACAATCACACATAAGTATGAGATATACCAAAAAAAAAAAACATATTATACCAATGTCTCTCACATTAAAAACACCCTTAAAACTTAAGGGCATCCACTTTCTTGAAACAACCAACTATAGCCCTTTTGATGATTACTACCTCTAACTCCGCAACTAGTGTCCTTGTAAACTGTTATCTCCTAACACAAAATTACAAAATTCACTAATGAGAATATTTGACACCTGCAAAATGTGTTAGTAATTTAAAATTGTGATACAATCAACAACTATGAATTGCATTAGAAAAGAAAACTAACCTAGGCACCTTCATGTCCATCATATACTCCTAATAAATGTACCAACCAACTTTCATTATATTTTTGTATGTACAACCCTAACAATTCAATGATTAAAAACAACACAATAGAAATTCATGTTTTTGAAATTATAAATATATTTAAGCAAACACAAAACTACAAAATTCATTAATGAGAATATTAGAAACACAAAATGTGTTAGTAATTTAAAATTGTTATTCAATCAACAACCATGAATTGCATTAGAAAATAAAGCTAACATAAGCACCTTCATGTCCATCATATAATCCTAAGAAATATACCGAAAATTTTCATTATATTTTTAAAATTTTAAAGCTATCAAACTTTTTCATTAATTTAAAATAAATCTTACAAAATTTTAAATAAAAAATACATTTTTTTATTAATAATTAAAAACAACAAAAGAAAAATTATAAATAAGTTTAAAGCTATCAAAACTTTAAAAACTCCAAAACAAAAACATTGTAAAAATTGAATAATGATCAACCAACATATTTTAGTTAAAAACATTTTTTTTCATATGAATGGTCATTTACAACATAAAATAAAACTCAACATTACATTACTATAAAAAACATTTTCAATCTAGTGTACACTTGCCTAGCTTTCAGATAGAGAAAATTGAACAACAACCAGTAAGACTCATTGCTTTATCTTTCTCAGTAATCTTTTCCTTTAACTATGCATTCATGCACCATAAAAAAATAAAGATTTTGAAGCTACAATGCAAATGGAAAATTCCAGAGAAACACAAAAAGAGAGATATAAAGAGAGGATCTCGTAAGCAAATAACTAAAAATGATTATGGGTTGTCTTCTCTTCAATGTAGGGCTAGCATCATTTTCAGATGGCACTCCTTTTCCAAGGATAAGATATGCATTGGGTGGCCAAAGCTTGCATTTACCCGCTTCTTTATGGGTCACCACACAAGGATCTCGCAAGTCTATACATGTGACAATGATGTCAAAGCCACTTACTCAGTTCATTCAAGGAACGAACGAACAAAGTGTTCCAGATGTCAAAGTGACAAAGTCAAGGGATTGGTATGGACACATTTTCATTCGATCATTCCTCTGGGGAACTTGGAGGTATATATAAATACTCACTTTGTAGCCAATAAGTCATAGAAATTCCCAAAAAGAGTAAACAACAAATCGGTCATGACAATTTATATTGCAATTTTTTTTAATAGCATTTACATTTGAAAAAGAAAAATAGAAAATTGTATGTCTCTCCATACTTCTCACTTTTAAAATAGTTTCTTAGATGTTAATGGGACTTTTCAAGATTCTCTAGGCTTTGCATTTTTTTTTAGTTTCTGTATGAAATTAGTAATTTATTCACACAAATCACACGTCTAATGTTGTGTATCTAGATAAAAGTTTAATAAGACCAAGAGAGACTTACAATTTGTATAAGTAATGAAAACATAAATTCATGTTAATTTGGAGTTTAATTTAAGGTTTATCACATAAAAAAAAAGTTTATATATTAAACACCTCAATAAATTAAAATCTAAACACAATATAATATAAAAAATGAGTTAAATGATTTAAAAAGAAATAAAGAAAGCATAATTTAATATAATTAATATGGTGAGTGTTTATGTATAGGTTTTATGAACTTTAACAAGAGAATTATGTGTCCCTGGAGATCATTTTAATTGCAATATTTGTATTATTTTAATTGCAATATTTGCATTATTTTAATTGCAATATTTTTACAATTTTAATTAACAATATTAATATGAAAACTTCCCTCACAATATTTGGGCATTCCCATTGATATTTTTAAATTAGATGATTAGATGTTATTTGATGTTTACGGGCTAATGGGAATGCCTAAGTAAATTGATTGAATTTTTCATAATAATATTATTAATTGGAACCATAAAGGTATTGAAATTAAAATGATTTTATATCTACATGTGATTAATCTCCATTGGACAATCTCCTTTGTTTTTGGTGAAAAACTTGTATTTTTTGTGCTCAAATTGTGGGATTTCTTGAAGCAAACAAATTTGACTTGCTAGAAGGTTTTGATGAATAGGGTGAAGAATGCACATTTAAGAGTGTCCTTTAAAATTCTCAAATAAAGACACAACACTTGTTTCATTAAAAAGAGTTTGGAAAGAAAATCAAATTACATATACCTATGTTACCATTTATTACCCATGTTTCTTCTTATACTTTCAAGTTAGATATACTTACAACTCATTATAAGTAAGATGTAATTTTCAATTTTATGAATTAACAAAATTAAAATTGAAATTAATTTAATGTTTATAAATAAAAATAAAATAAGTAGACATTTATTTTAATTTTAAATCCAAAATTTTACATTTTATTTTTAGTTATAAATTAATTTATATAAAAAATTGTTATCTTGAAAGGTTAAAATAACAAAAGGTTTGTATTTTCTTATATAAATATAAAATTAAAACAGATGTATATTTAATTTTTATTTATATTTAATAAATATAAATTTCAAAATAAATATAAAATATCAAAAAATAAAATTTTAAATTTAAATTTGTATTTTTTTATCTAAATTATTAAATAAAAAATCTTTATTAAAAAATAAATTTTTAAATTTATATTTGTATTTCTTTATATAAATTATTAAATAATTTTTTTTTATAAAAAACAACTTTTTAAAATTAAAATTTGTATTTCTTTATTTAAATTATTAAATAAAAAATCTTTATTATTGTTAACATTAAATTAATTTTTCATAACAAAATTTAAAAACTGACTTATAGTTTTTAGTAAAAAAAATTAAAAATTAATATGTATAATTAAAGACTACCAAATATCTAAACATTGTTTTTCATTTTATTTAGAAAATAATTTTTTTCTCAAAAACTTCATAAACTGTATTATGAAATTACAAAACCATAAACTTGTTTTTCAAAAAAATCATATATCATATCATGAAATTAAGGAGCAAAAGTCTTATAAATGAAATCCAAAAATTACACACATAAAATTTCACTAATAAAAAAAACTAATTAATAACATATAACAACATATATTTAATATATATTTAAAATGCAAAAGCCATTAAAAAAAATTTGATTAATCACCCTTGGCAAGCTTTTGAACTTGTTCATTATCTTTAAAAAAACACTATGTTTGATATCCACCAGCAATTCCATGGTATATATATTTCGACTCCTTTGGACTAAAGTATTGTAAAGACAATGCATTCCTATCTCTAGTGGCTTAGTGTTGAATTGTTTGATCTAGATTTGCCAAAAATAATGGTAGTGTGTTTAAAAGCGAGAAAAAAATTAAGAGAAATACAACCACTATTATTTTTCTATTAGCATAGTAAATTGGGTTTGCAATATATCTAAGAAAGTTTTTCTATTAACATAGTAAACTGAGTTTATAATATATCTAAAAATAAATAGTTATTAAGAAAGATTTAATTATTTATGAATCTATAAAATAACTCTTATAGCTTCCCATAATTATTGGAAAGATATAACTAGAAGAAAATTATATTAAATAATGAAAAAACTTTGAAAACTCTTGCAAATAATAAATGATGAATATTATTGCATTGAAATTTTTATAAAATGAAAGGGAACATGATTGAACATGTAGGGAATCTATTTTTTATATATAAATGTAGGAAAAAATTATAGAATCTGTGTGGGGACAATTTATTACAATTTTAAGTAAATGAGGATGATGATGATTAACCTCCACTAAGATTTTAAGGAGAAAATGTGGTGTGATAAAGAGTTACAGAAAAAACAAATTAAGGCATTATAAGGATGTAATCATCCCTAATATAGAAGATCAAAATTATCTATTTGTTTTTCCAAGTGTAAAGAAAAAAATAAGCATTGATAAGATAAGAACAAATTAGCCCCGGATGGGGTGACACGCGGCACTCCTGTGACACTGGGGTTAGCACTAAGCCATGGCATAAATGCCGATGGCCACCACCCACAAGTCTGCATTTACGATGGTGGACGACCATAGCAGTAGCTATACGATGGAGGGACACCTCCCTCGCGCAATCACTCTGGCTCACAGCGCACTCAACATGACAGGTTTAAGGGGGGTCAGGTGACTTCGGCCTCTGGTAATTTGCTTTCTTATGTGCCTAGACAGAGCGGGTCTACTCTTGCTTCGACTCTCCTCTTCGCATGGGCGCTCTGGTGCAATTTTGTACCCCTCTCGTTGCATTTTGGTGAGGAAATTCCTGGCATTTTGCTTCTTTATGTGCCTGGACAGAGTCGGTCTGCTCTTGCTCCAGCTCTCCTCTTCTTCTAGGAGCCCTGGTGCAACCCGACATCCTTCTTGTCCTGGCTTATTCACTTCTCGCTGCAACCCCTCTGTACAATCATCTTTTCCCCAGAAAATATGGCCAGAAAGCGGGGCAGGCCTCGCCGTGGCTCGGCCTAGTACACCCACAAGGCGCAGCGGCAAAGGAAAGAAAAGTTGGAACGTGCTCTGGCAATGGCGACCTCCATTCTCCAGAAGAAGGCTCGGGCTGAGAAATTGGCGCTGCTCACCACCATTGCGGAGACGGGAGCCGGTTGCAGCAGCGAAGCCACGACAATTAATATGGGAGACAGGCAGGAGGATGGGGCCGAGGATGCATTTTCCACCTGTTACGTGGAAGAATATCTGTTCATGGAGGACCTGTCGACTACCCAGGAGCCTCGTGCCATGGAGGCGACTCACCGAGATGAAAGAGGCCCAAATTTCACTTTGGCAGATGATATTCCCGGCTGCATCGTTGAGGAAATTCCCTGGCCAGGTGACCACAGCCCCACTAGACATGATATGCAAGGAACCAGAGCAGATGTGAATGTGGACAACAATCGCTCGGCGAGGATGGATGAAGTGGATGGTGCAGAGCAGATGGAGCTTGACGCTGGAATTGGAGCGACCGTGGACTTGAGGGATGTCTCCCTCAACGATGTGGGTGATGGTTTGCATGGCTCTCTCCTCCGTGCAGAGAACCTGGCTCTAGTTTTCGAACTCTGAGGCCACTTGGAAGACCTGGATCATAGAGCCCTTCTCATGGGCCAACGTCTGGACCTGCTCCTTGACGTGTACTCCAATGTTCCAGCTAAGTGGAAGTGCCCTCTCTGTGCGTAGGCATTTTCCATCCCGGATGGGTCCACGTGGTAGTCAAGCAAGGGCGACAGGTCACTGGGTATCTAGGTCTTTATGCTTTTCTTGGTTCTTAGTTTTATCATGTTACTATTTTATGCCCATTTGGACTATAGCCATCTGTTCTGGTTTCCTTCGGGCAGGACAGATGCTACTTTGTTTTCTGTTTTATCATGCTACTATTACATGCTCTCCACTTATGCCGGTTTCTGGTTATCGACATCATTTTTGGTGACTCAGACCTATATCACTGTATATTTTGTCAAAGTTTCTTCAATAATTTAATATAGCAGGTTCCACTTTTTTACTTAAAAAAAAAAAAAAGATAAGAACAAATTCTCACCAACTCCATAGTGAAACTAGGATTTTGTGAATTCTTAAAACTCCATGGGATGAAAGAGTGTGTCACCTTTGTGACACTAAGAAGGTTGAAGATGAAAAGCACTTTCTCTTAGATTGTCCATCCTATACCCAGATTAGATCTCATTTTCAAAATATTTGTCACAGTACCAACCTTCCTAACCGCTTAACTCAACAAAACTATGGTGATCTTGGAAAGCTTCTCTTAATGTTTTTCTAGCATAGAAACAAAATTCTAAAGAATCACAAGTAATCACTTACCCTCTTAAGGTATGATAGACCAATTAGATCTTAGAGGAATTTAATCATCATCATCATCATATTATGTTATTATATTTAAATAAAATATGATTTAAATAAAAAACAAATATACACAAGCAAATTTTATAAAATTTCTTGCATATATTTAAAATCTTTATACATTAAAATTTCATCTATTAATCAATTATATACTACTAATAAAAATGAAAGTATATATTTAAAATCTTTATAAAATAAATTGAAGATTTTTTTTTTTTTTTTAATTTATTATAAAAAATATATATATTATTAATCTATAATATTATTATTGAGTGGCAGTAATATTCGAGTGGGAGTATGATTGAACGCGCGCTAGGGTTCTCAGCTGCAACCTAAACCTAATTCTTCCACCTTCTATTCCATGTCGCAACCATGAAGGCTGAGGGAGGGGCGCCCCACGTCCCCTCCTACAGCTCTGTCACAGGAAAGGAGCATGGCTCCTCTCACTTCAAGCACCCAACCTTTGAACTCCCTGAGGGCATGCAGAAACTAATCTGGGAGGACAAAATGCCGAAGGAAAAATCGATGGACATTGATCCAGAAACCAGTTAGCCAAAAGCTAAACACACTTGGGAACCCGACAAATGCATCCCACAAGCTATGATAGCTCCAAACTACACCATCAACTCTCCAAGAATCGAAGATCAGAGACAATACATGAGTTATTTTTCCCTAATAGGAAAATTCCTCGGGCTATGGCCTTCTAAAAAAGACTTGGTCAAATGGATACAACATTGGTGGAAACCCAAAGGACATTACGATCTCCAACTAGGATCAAAAGGCTTC
>JASDQU010686475.1:58084-75671 GCA_032191745.1 Picea mariana
TAAACATCTCAAAATCACTTCCTGGAGCCATTGTCCTAGATTACCAAAATGATGAATGGTCCCAAACCCTATATTATGAGCACATCCCCTTTCGTTGTCACAAATGTCATGAGCATGGACATATTTTTCATAAATTCCCTCTAAATAAACCAGCCAAGCCAACTCAAGAAGACTTTGACAAGACCAAGTAGGGATTCACCAAATTCACAGGCCACAGAAAGCATCAATCCAAGAGGATGCCCCCCTAGCCCCCCCCTGGACTCCCCACCAAGAATTCCTTTGATGCCCTACAAACTACCTCGGATACCCCCTCCCTGTACACCAACCCTCTGACAACTCATGTAGTCGGTCAAACATTTTATTTGCCTAATCCCCTAGCCCCTCCCTCCTCTCAACCTCCAATCCTAATTCCCGTTCTTCTAAATACGCTTGGCCTGGAAATAGGGGATCCAGATATAGACCTAGAGGATCAGGAACTGGCAGGCATTGACATGGCCCATCTGGAGCAATATTATCATAAGAAACAACTATACACCATTCTGTTAGACCAATTGTGCAAGGTACACAAGGTCAAAGCCAGATCCAACACAAATCTGGGAATACAAAAAGATACCTCAAAGGAACAACACAAGCCTACAAAAGAAGAGAAGAAGAGAGGCAGAAAACCACAACACCAACTCATTCAAGACGTAGGCAACTTTCTGGTCAACTCAGGCCAAATCCATTTGATCTTGGAGAGCTTCTCTCCCCTCCAACCCCCACAACCATCATAAAGATACTATCCTGGAACATAAGGGGCCTCAAAGCAAAGAGAAAACAATATTTTCTTAAAGACAGAATAAAAAAGGATCAGCCAGACATTCTCCTCCTACAGGAAATGAAATGCGCAGGGCTAGAGGCGAATATCACTATACAAATATGTTGGAAGCAAGCTCAGTATGTGGAAATGGATGCCAGAGGGGCAACTGGAGGTTTTGCGATACTCTGGAACCCCACCACAGTCCTACTCGACAACTTTTTTATCTCCAAATGGACCATTACTGCATCCTTTCGCCTCATCGGCTCGAACAAACAAGGCAACATCACAAATGTTTATGCCCCCCCAGACTAGGGGACAAGGAAGCCTTTCTACAACACATGGAATGGATTGCAGAGCATCTAGGCCCCTAGTGATGGAATCCTGGGGGAGACTACAACATGATCACAGGGCTAGAGGAGAAAAAGGGAGGCCACCACTCTCTGGGCAACGAAAACATAAATTTCAATGACACCATCGGTCTCTTAAATCTCATTGATGTTGGAACAGACAATGCGATGTTCACGTGGTCAAATAGGTGATCGGGGGCACAACACGTCTCCAGCAGACTAGATCGCTTCCTAATATCCAAAGTTATTATGATGGATGGCCTAGTGTGGAACGCTACAGTCATAGACACCCCGGGATCAGATCACTGGTCAATTTTACTAACCCTCAACATCACTGGTACCCCAGGCAAGAAATTGTTCAAATTTGAAAAATTATGGTTGAAACACCCGGATTTCCAAACAAACATAAAGACATGGTGGGAGGAGGAAACCATTCAAATAGGGACCCCAATGTATCGGTTCCAACAAAGGCTAAAAAAACTCAAGCAACACCTAAAATCATGTAATAAGTCTACCTTTGGCGACATCTTCCAAGCACAGGAAAATCTTAAACAACAAATGAAAACACTACAACAATAGATTCGATCACAGGGCTTGATGGAAGACCTTAAAACGTAGGAAACACTTTTAAATAACTAGATTGTAGAAAGAAGAGCGCAGGAAGAATTACTCTAGCGAAACAAATCTCTCATCCAATGGTTGAAAGAAGGGGAAAAAATTACAAAATTCTTCCATAGATCTATGATCCAGCGACGCCAAACCAATCGCATCACCCACCTAGTATCAGCGCAAGGTACATAAATTCAACAACGTGAAGATATGGAAAAGGAATTACTTTCTTACTATCAAAATCTTCTCACGGAACCCCCAATAGATCGCTCGCAGGCCATAGATTCCATCCTCAGGAACATTCCCAAGGAGGTCACCAAAGAGAAAAACGAAGCCCTCATGAGACCAATAACTCAAGAGGACATCAATCAATCACTCAAGGATACCCAACTAGGAAAAGCTCCTGGACCAGATGGATTCACCTCAGACTTCTTTCATTACTGTTGGAGCATCATCTGTGAAAAGGTTTGGGAAATCATTGAGGACTCTAGAAAATTCAAAAAAGTCCTCCAAGCCCTCAATGTAACTTTCCTCACCCTCATACCTAAGGAAAAAAACTCTACGTGCCCATCGCATTTCAGGCCTATAGCCCTCTACAATGTCATCTATAAACTCCTCACTAAGATTATTGCCACCTGACTTTAACCCATTCTTCCATTCCTGATCTCTCCAGAACAATCAAATTATGTCGAGGGCAGAAAAATTATGGACAACGTGATCCTGGCTCATGAAGTTATCCATTCACTTCACTCTACTAAAACTCCAGGTATGCTCCTAAAACTAGACCTATCTAAAGCTTTTGACAAATTGAGTTGGAACTACTTAAGATCTTCCCTCCTAGCCTTTGTCTTTGACCCAGATTGGGTCTCCTAGATAGTCAATCTCACCTCCTTAGCTCTGTTCTCTATTCTTATTAATGGCATCCCTTCCAAACTGTTCTCTACTTCACGAGGCATAAAACAAGGGGACCCGCTCTCACATTTTCTCTTTATCCTATTGGTAGAAGGACTAAGCCACACCCTTAAAGCAACCATTAGGGAACACTCTCTCTCTGGCCTCACACGCCATGGCATTTATCCCCCCCTCTCGCACAGTCAATTCATAGATGACATGCTTCTTATGGGTTTGTCCACAGCTAGAGAAGCCCAACGCTTCAGAGCCATCATTGACCTCTTCTGCGAGGCTTCGGGAATGGAGGTGAATCTAGATAAATCCCAAGTTTTCTTATTTAACACTCCTATGGAAATCCAGTGTCACCTCACACACCTCTTAGGCTTTACCCGCAACATCCTTCTCTCTATTTACCTAGGAATCCCCCTCATTGACAACCCACTCATAAATTCTTCCGGGGACTCCTTACTATCCAGCTTCAAAAAGAGACTCTCTCTGAACCTTTCATTCCCTCAATTTTCCTGGTCGCCTCATCCTACTCAAATCCGTCCTGCAAGATCTCCCAATTTACATCTTCTCATCCTTGGCGGCCCCAACTTTCATTCTCAACACTTTGAGAATGCTTCAAAGAATATTTCTGTGGAATGATAATAAAGAGGGGCATAAAATGTCCTTGGTAAGTTGGCAAAAATTCTACACTCCGAAAAAGGATGGAGGACTCAGCCTCCAAGACCCAACTATCCTCAACAAGGTCCTGAGTGCTAAAATTTGGTGGAGGTGGCTAAAGCGACCACAAGACTTGTGGGCACAATTATGGAGGAATAAATATACCCCTAGTTGGCCTGAAACAGAGCTCATCAGGTGGACTGGTCAAAGTCTAGGGTCGCTGAACTGGAATGCTGCTAGGAACAACCACAGACTCATCACCGGCCACTCGTTCTGGGAGCTTCAAAGTGGCTCCTCAAATAACTTTTGGAGTGACTCATGGAAAAAACTCCCACCCCTAAACACTGATTTGACTCTCATCAACCTCATCCCCCTTACAACTATTGTTGGACTTCACAAAGTGATAGATTATTGGAAGCCTTTTGATCCAGGGGAAATATGGCACACTTGGAAAACCTCACATGAGCACCTATACATTCCCCCATAGCTCAACCTATGTCCCTTGCTGGAACATCTAGATGCAAGGAAAATCTTCAGTCAATGAGTCAAGGACATAATCAGATGGGGCCACTCCACCACAGGAGCCTTAAACATTTCAAAAGCCTACTACATAAAAGCGGGACATAAAACCTTACCTCGAGAGGAAGTTTGGAGGAAAATTTGGGATATGAAAACCTGACCAAAAATCAACACCTTTCTTTGGTTAGTGGCACACAACAACATCCTCACCTAGGATAATCTTCGGAAAAGAGGCATCATTGGTCCTTTCTGGTGTCATCTATGTGGCCAAGAGGAAGAAACTCAAAATCACCTTTTAAATCTTTTTCCTTACAGTTCATGCATCTGGGATCATAGTTCCAGTATCATGAGAACGTCAGATAGAAACCACACAGGATTAAAGGAAACCATTGAGGGCTGGAGAATGTTGACCTATCAGTCACCCATCCTTAATAGAATTTGGCAGTTGCTTCCAGGTTCCATCCTCTGGAACATTTGGAAAGAAAAGAATGGAAGAATCTTCAAATCGATCACCAAGATCTGACAGGAGGTGTGGAACACAATCCAAACCAATATCAACGAAACCCTCTCGCTACAACACTGGACAGAACAGGAGATCACACCCCCTCCGAATGAACTTCACATCCTCAAGCATGGAAAATCAATTTCACTCCCACACCTAAGCAATCAATAGCAGTTGAAAGATGACATACAAGCCACACTCACTGGGACGCTCTACCCAAAGACTGGTTTAAACTCAACTTTTATGGATCCTCCAAAGGGAACCCAGGTCCAACAGACTATGGGGCGACTATTCGGAATGACAAAGGAGAAATACTCCATATCATGGCAGGTAATATGGTATAAAATACCAACAATGCTGTGGAAATTTGGAGTCTCCTCTGTGGTCTACAAGCGCCTGCAGAGATAGATATTTTTCCTCTCATTGTGGAAGGTGGCTCACAAGTTGTGATAAATCTCTTCATGCATTTGATCAATGGGGCAGAACTGGAGAAAATATCCCAAGATGGAGACTAATGAATGAAATTTGCAGATTAAAATCAACTCTTCAACATCGACGGGTAATCCTCTCATCTCATGTAAGAAGAATGACCAATCAAGTGGATGAATGGTTAGCCAATATGGGTGTCAAGTTGAAGGAAGGGTTCTTCTCCTGCTCCCCCAGTGCCAATCCCACACACCTTGCAATCATCACATGTAGGAACTTGGCTCACATAAAAGATCGACCCTCGGATGGGATGCCAACATGATATGATGGACGCAGCTCAGTTTAGGACCACTTGGCCATGCCACATGACAACAGGTGGCAGTCTAACATCACATCCACCCTCACAACCTCACTGGAATGAAATGATCTGCCATCACCTTTCCTCCCACACTCGAACCATGCAGCTCACACGATTCAGAACCTGAAAGTCTTCATGGCACTGCACGACGAGACCTCCCAGTCACCTCAGCTCCAGCCGGCTATGTTATCAACCCCCTTGTCTATTTCGCTAGCTCATTTCTCTTGAAGCAACCTCCCCTGGGCTCATTCTGTTCTCTGATCTTCTCTCCAGCTCTGGTGCACCTCCTCCATTAGCGTTTTGGAGCTCTTTGGTGCATACCCTCCATTCTAGAGCTTTCTAGTGCGAACCCTCCATTCCTTCATGCCACAACCCAGGGGCAGACCAAGGGCTAGAGCAGCCTAGTACCAAGCCCGGGGAAGGAAACCACCCCCCTTTGTTCAGTCATGCAAAGCCTCAAGCCCTCCTCGAGCCATTTCCCCCCATTGTAAATCGACTTCTCCCCCTCCGTTGGCCTCCATGGATGTTCACCTGCCTGAAGAAGGTTTTCCCCCTCCTTTCACCCATTTAGTCATCCCTTCTCCTTCTAAACCACCCATTGATCTAGTTACTGGCCTCTCCCCCCTCTCAAACCCCTATGGCTGTAGGGTCAAGTGGTTTGATCTCTTGAGAAATTCACTTGGTTATGCGCCACCTCCCCCCTCTCCCCCACGACGTCCCTCCTTTCCACACCCCCCTCGTCCCTCCCCCGCAGTTTCACATTCCTCCCCTCCCCTGGGCTCCTCTTTCTCATCTCCGCTCTCCCACCGCCATTCTCCTTTCAATAGTAGGGACAATGAGCGAGCTGAGCTAATGACCACTCTGAGCATCATTAAAAAAGATCTGGAGGACATCAAAATGGCCATGCGCGAAGTACAGACCAGGGAAGACGACCGGTGGTGTTGAGTGGATATTGTGATGGTGTTTCTGCAAGACCTTCGAAGAGCCATGGCGGACAAAGAGAAAGGAAAAGCACAGGCATCACAGGTCTACGTTGGGCCACGTCTAGGTCCAGGTTACTAATGCATTCCCATGCTCATTTTCTCTTACTGTCAATATTTTGGCACTGCGTGGCATAGTATAATTCTTGCTCGTATACACATGACATCTGGCCTTGCGTGGGCACGTAGCTAAGTTAATATCTATGGATTGAACAATGGTGGTTTCCCGAATGGGCATTGTTACCCCTTTTTTGAACTTGGACACCTGGCAGAGGTAGTTTCCCAACAGAGCACCAATATCAGGTAGTTAGATAACATTCAGACATCTGTATTTTTGACCAGGAATCAATACACACTCTAATTTACAAAAAAAAATAAAAAATTATTATTATTATAATATAAATTATTAATATATTATTATTATTATTATTAGGTCATGGCTAAACCAAACATCAAATTGGTGTATGAGACTTGTTTGTTTGTGGGACAAGGGATCTACTTAGTAGGATTGGGTAGGTGTACATACCCTACCCCAATAATAAAAAAATTAAAAAAATATAATTATAATAATATTAAGACTAAGATTATATAATTATTTAAATATTATAGTATAATTATATAAGTATAGTTAATAATTTTATATAATAATAATAATAATAATATAAAGTTTATGGTTATAATTATAGTTATATAAGAATAATAGGTATAAATATAATTATATAAAGATATAGCTATATAGATATAAATATTAAAGTTATAATATAAAGATTAGAATTATAGGTTATATTATTATTCTAATTATATTTATATAATTATAATAATAATAAGACTAGGGCTATATAATTATATAAATATGAAGGGAAAAAAACTCAATTTTTTCTTTCCTATTAAAAGACTCCATCCTTTAAAATAAAATAACTAACTCTCTTACTTTGACTCATTAATTATCTTACAGCTAAATCGCTTTCAACAACACAGATCCATAAGGTGCTAAATCTTAGCCATTAAGAGCGTTAAACTCCAATAATTCCACAGAAACCCTAAATCTTAGATATTTAGAGCATTAAACTCCAACAAAAATTCCACAGGGGATTTAATCGTTCAACTTGTAATATAACATTCATGTAAACAACGAAATTACAGCTATGCCACTCACATTACACTCGCTATTTACATTCACTATTTACACCTGAATTGATCCTCATGCACATGATTAAGAAAATTATGAAAAATAAAAAGAAACACCCCTATGTTTCTCACATAGCAACAGGTTGAGTGATTCCTTCTTCAGGGGCATATTCTATGTCAACTCTCTTCCCCAAAATTCATCATTCTTGTTGCCCAACAGTTTCTCCTCATCAATATCCTTCGATCTCAGCCCAGTGATCTTCCTCAATTGCTCAAGAAATCCACTGTAGTGCCCAACAATATGCCTCAACTGCTCCAACAATCTTCTTGCCCAGAGGTTGTTCAATTGCAGCCCTGGAAGTCGCCCCCTTGTCTTCCAGAGTCCGCTGCTTCTCTTAATTCGTTTTCCTCAACGAATTATTGCCCCCTAACTTAGTGATTTCTACTCTCTCTTACAATTCTTCCCCATCGATCCCCTCCCTTGCAATGAATATCCCATACTTGGAGTTGTTTCTTGTTCCATCACTCAGCGAGATGTCCCAGGAATCATCAAGATCGCGCTGCCATGTTGTCACACCCAGCTATATTTTTGTGGATTCGTCATCTCTTTGTTTGTGTTATTTCCCTTTTCCACAATGTGTCCAAACAAAATTATAAATTATATCATATCAGATTCCATCCATTCCATTCGAGCCACCGACAGAAGCCACCAAATTTGTTGTCACTTATGTGTGTTATTATTTCGAGGTTTGGCTTCCCCTGATGGAACTTGAGACTGAGATGCCTAGAACCTGACATGCCTAGATTTCAAAGCTTGCACTTTGAACCTGACACATAGATAAATATTGCACGAAGTTCAAAGCTAAAGTCCACATAGATAGAGTTCAAAGTTAAAGAATGCACAAAGTTCAAAGCTAAACTCTGCAGGCCTAGAGTTCAAAGCTAAAGAGGTGGGAAAAACCTAGAGTTGAATGGTAAAGTTCGTGAGAAGTTGAATGTGGGAAAAACCGCACGAAGTCAGAGATGGGAAAAAATGATAGAGCAAAAAATACTTTTTACATCTAAATAAAGGTGGTTTGGGAAAACCTCAACCACTTGAGAGATTTTCTTAAAAACCTATCTCTAAGATATGCTTTCAACATAATTAACAAAATAAAATTGTTCCTTAAAAGATATATTAATGGATTTATTTTATTTTAATTAATGTTAAGTTTTATGTGTAACAATATATTAAAATATTATTCACTTTTAAACATTAATACTGTATGATTGAATATTTTATATTAAAATGCTTAATAACAAAATTTAAAATTTATAAGATTTATTACTATTTTTTCATATATTTAATTTTAAGTAACATAAATTTCATATTTTCATATATTTAATTTTAAGTAACATAAATTTTATATGTAACAATATATTGAAAAAGAAAAATCTGCAATTATGTGTGAATAAAAATAATATATGGAAAACTGTTTCTTTTTGAAATTATATGTGGGGTAAAATCATGAAGGTGGGTTACAATTTTGTGAGAATCGGGTCTCCAAAATTTATAGCAACCTTTTTTCGGCCGAACTCTTGGTTTTTTTGGCCGAACGGTTAGACGTCAAATCGAGCGAAACCCTAATGACACCCTCGACAGTCATGTAGAAGATTTTCCGGACGGATTTTTTTCGTCTGGTGTACACTTTTCGGTCAAAAAACAATTTCGGCTGAAAATTTTGTTCGGACGAAAAATTATTTCATCCAAACAATTTTTTATATAACCCCTACATCCGAACCATTTGAATGTTTTCCAAACAGTTTAGTCATGTTGGTGGTGGTTTTTGTTGTTAGTGGCTGGTGGTTCTTGTTGTTGCGGTTGTTGCTGGCATTGGTTGGTGGTTGTTGGCGGGTGGTAGATGTTTTTGTTGCTGGTAGTGGTTGTTACTATTGTTGGTGGCGTTGGTTGGCGAGGGCTCCATCTACAAGTAACTCTAATATTTTCTCTGTTTTTAATGTAATTATTTTTTTGTTTAAATTATAGTTTTTAATATGGTCAACCGACCAAATTCGACCTGTCCATGTACATGGACAGGGCCAAATGCAGGCATGTCCATGTACATGGACATATCCAAATTTGTCATGTCCATGTACATGGACATGGATGAATTCGACCCTGTCCATGTACATGGACATGGATGAATTCATCCTTGTCCATGTACATGGACATCGGGTCGAATGAGGGCATGTCCATGTACATGGACATGGCCAAATTCGGCATGTCCATGTACATGGATAGGGATGAATTCGGCCCTATCCATGTACATGGACAACGATCCTGTTAATATTGTCTACTGCCAACTCAACTAGCTAAATACATAATAGTGAGTGTTTCAATTATTTGTGCTATTGTTTTGAAATTGTTTTTGTAGTGGTAATAATTTTATAGATAGTTTTATACAATTGTACATCTAAGAGGTATGAAGGAGTATTACAAAGAAAAGAAATACAAACCATATTTACAAAAATGGTTATCAATTAATTTAATGAGTTAAAATCATTGATATTTGATTTTGGTATACAAAGAACTAGGATATGTGTATTGTGATATTTTTCGAGCCTGTCCATGTACATGGACATGGACGAATTCGACATGTCCATGTACATGGATAGGGATGAATTTGACCATTCGACCCTGTCCATGTACATGGACATGGATTTCATCACTTAATGTCTTTCCATTAGAACTATTTATCACAACTTCACTCATTCCCTGAAGTGGACTTCACTTCCCACTTGCAATGATTATTAGGAAGTCACTTTGACAATTTTGATTCTGATTTCTCATGGTGGATTTAATGACCAATTATCTAAGAAACACTTATGATAATTTGTTCTTTTCTATTATCGTGAGAGAGGTTATCATATTTAGGATAACAGGTCTTTCCTTCCTAGGGATTTTTTATTTTATTTTCTATATTTACTTTTGTTATACACCACATATTGCACCCACACACTATATTTTGTTATTTCACTTTCAAGGCCCTGTCCATGTACATGGATAGGCCATGCTTAAAATGAAGTTCCATTCAATCCTGTCATAATCTTTGTCAAAATTAATCTTGAGGAAGAGAACTATCATTTAGTAATGAGATTGTCCAAGATGAATTGAACCTAAATAAAACTTGTTTGTTTATATCTTATAATTCTTTTTAGGAAATAGCTTTGATTCTATTGGTTAGAGCATTAGCTTGAACCTTATTTTCTACATTGATAGCGTGATTGGTCTCCATCCACCACCTATCGTGGCCTACTTTTCCCCCTCTCAAAATAGCTTGTTTAAACTTACATCGCCTACTCACCCACACTGTTCACACTTACAAATTATTTTCACATTTTAGTAATTTGGCTCCAATCTTAGGATATACTTTTATAAAACTAACAACGAATGTTAAAATTTCAATTCATGAAAAGAAAATCTGAACTCATGATTTAACCTACAACTGAAACTTAAAATCTTATTAAATAACAATAAGGCCTTCATATTTTCTAAAAATAAAACCATAGAAATATAGATCAGGAGTAGAGAAACATCATATCTGAATTTAATATCAATCCAAGTCACGCATTGTAGAATTGAAAAATACTAATTTTGAAAATAAAAACCAGCTAACTTGAAATCTGTAATAATGATCACATAATTTCGCATTAACCTCAAAAGAATGTTTACGATGATACAAAACAACATAGAAAAAATATTAGAAGGTAGGTTCTCTAAATGGGTGTGTTTTCTCAAGTCAACTCATCCGATAACTAGCCACGTGTTCATATCAAGAAACCAAGTGGTAGAAGAAGACAAGAAACAAATAAATAAGATAACAAAATACACTCTTAACTCTCCTAACTAACACACTGACTCTATTATAAAGGTTTCCCCACATGAGTGTCTCACTAAAGTTTCACTGACATGCATCAAGTGAATGGGAGTAAGTTTTACTTTTCCTCTTTAGATAAGGCACACTTGTGCAAGAGTGAGGTACACTAGTGGAGTGAATTTCCCCCCTAATTAATTCCTCAAATTCATTATTAAATTCCATTAACTCACTAATGACTAATCACTAGTCAAATAATGAACTGCATTCTAAAAATAGATCTGCTAAACATAGATAGTCTAAAAACAAAGAGTCCCCAAAAATACGAAAATGAAAGATTCCATCAACGGTATAAAAATAGATGCTCCTAAAACTTTGAAAACCCTAATGTTTAGTATATGAAGGAAACCATCGATGGAACAAGATCAGATCAATGAAAACTAACAGTCCATCTCTATGAAGAACATGTTTTCCACCAAACCAAGCTTGTCTCTTAGCATCTCAAACTTGCTCTTTTCTTGGGGCTTCGTAAAAATATCAACCACTTGTGATTCTATAGGAATGTAATATAGAATGAATTCTCTCCTCCATAATTTGTCTCTTAAAATATAATTTCAGATCTCAATGTGATTTAATTGATCACCGAAGACTAGATTCTTAGAGAACTTATGTAACAAACTCGACCCCTAAGTACCCTTTCTAGGGATGGGACATCAAAATTATGCTTTCCTTAATCATCTTGAATCCTCGTTCTGAGGTCTCCATCCTTGTCTACTCAATCGTATCTTTCTAACTACTGCTATTTGTTGATTAAGGTTGGTTGTCATTGATGTCAACCCTTGAAGAAAGCCCCGTAGCACAAAGGTTGGGTAATGGACCCAAAATTGTTTGATGTAAAGATGACTCATTGTTGTCTTTTCATGGTTGATAATAAGTAGAAATGGATGAACTCCAAAGTGGTCCCCTTATGGTGAAAGCCCTCACGGGAAGACGCTTTGCGGATTGAGTTATCCTAGAAGTATGGTTAAAGAACCCATGCTTATTTGTGCAATAATGAGATGAAGTTTAGTGAATTTTTCATTTAAACTATCCTATATGGATAGTGCTTATCATGCCATTTTCGATGGTATGTGGAACGCCACATAAATCCTCATGGTTAGAGAGTTATGGCCATGAGAAGTTGGAGAACCCAGGTTTGGGTAATGGACCCAAGTTTGTTTAATGGATAATGGTATGAGTTTTGATATATTTGCAGGTAATACTATTCTATATGGATGGTACATGTCATTCCACTTCTGGAGGTATGTGGAACATCACATAACTCCTCATGGTTTGAGAGTTATGGCCTTACGAAGTTGGAGGACCCTCTTATGTCATCTAGAAGCCCCAAAAGGTCAAAGTATTCAAAGTGATTTAAGAGATTTTAGAAGGTAAATAATAAAGTGAATTGATGAGTGTACTATAATTCAAAGTGAATACAAAATAAATTTGATGGAGAAATTAGAAGTGGGTTAACCCTAAAATAAGGAAAGTAGGCAAAGTGACCTAGAAGATGTTTTTAAGTAAGTTACTTGGAGAGTATAAATAAGAGGCAAGGCTCTCTCATTTAAGACACACTTGAGCATATTGAATACCTATAGGTGTTTGAGGTAACCAAAGGATATCTAAGATGAATTTCTGAGGGAAGGTGAAGAAAAGAAGGCCAGAATTCAAGGAAGGATAAATTCTTTTGATGATGCTTTCTAAGTTTTAGATCGATTCAACAAATATTCTGTGCGGGGCATGGTCTAAAAGGTTGTTGATGGTTGTTCTATATGCACTAAAAAGACACTAAAAACCCTCAATTAAATTGTCAACCTGTGGTAACTAAACTTAGAGTTGTAGCAAAATATATGCCAAAGGTAGAAGGGTTGGTAGTAGTATAGTCTAACTAAGGAAGTGGCTATCTAAGGGTTAATCTATTCAAGAAAATCTATCTAATGATCAAACTCTACTAAACAACTCAAACTGTGTACCCTAAGCAACCTTTTAATGAAGGATCGATGGATAGTTCTACAAAAGCAAGTAAAAACCCTATGTAAAGAAAACTAGTTCATAACAATAAGCAAAAACTACTATTAAGCATAATGATAAGCAAATGACAAAAGCAAACTACTTAACTTGCCTACCTAAATTCAATGAGAAACTACCTTATGAAAACAAGTAAATAAACAAGCAACTACACTATCAAAGAAAGAATGGACAAGCAAACAAGTAACCTATTAAAGCAAGTAAACAAGTAAGAAAGACAAGTAGCTAACCTATTAAAGCAAGTAAACAACTAACTACTCTAAGATAACTTCTACTGCAAGTAATCTAGTTAAAAATTCTCATTGAACAATTATCTAACCTAAGAGGCAAGTGAACTATAATCTTAATTCAAACTTCAAACTATTTCTAATTCATAAAAGGAAATCTATTTAATTGAAAGCAAGAAGAAATAACAACTAACCTCTTATCTAAGATATGCAAAGCTTCTCTTTAATCTATCAAATCAAGAGAGAGTATCTACCCTACAACAACAACAAAAAAACTATCTACGAAAGCAAGAAACTATATTTTCTGATCTACGAAAGAAGAAAACTATCTTTTAACCTATGACAACTCAAATATAGTGTTGGTGGTTGTGTGAATGTCTCCGGTGTCATATGATATCTTGATGGCTCTTGAAAAAAAAGGATAATTCAAGTGGTATAAGCTCAACACTGATCTCAATAGCAAAGTGAAAGGTATGGATTAAACAATCCAATAAGAATTTAGCCATTACAAAAACAATGTTAATTACCCTGCATGTTCATTTATTAACCATCAACAATACAACGAGATCATAATTGTACTTCTATACTATGTAAGAAAAAATCATACTTAAACTCAACCATTAACTAAGAATTGTAATTGCAATCTAATTCTAGGAAAGAAAATACATAAAGTGAAACTATGTTATATCTATCTTAACAATTCAAAATGTAATAAGGAAAATGCTTAAGAACAGAAATTAAAACATGACATTAAAAAGTAAACTACCAAATACATTAACCAACAACTAATTAAGAAAGATCTACATAAAAATGAAATAAGCAATCTATAATTAAAAACTGAAATTAATCCTATCCATCCATCGAATCCTTGTTAAAGAAAACTCAAATTAAAACTCTGTTCTACTCTTTTTTAAACTATGTTTTAAATTTAATTCTAAAATCATAAATAAAACATAATCTAATATCTAATTGCACATGGGGTTAGTCTATGAATTTGCAAATTCGTTCATAACTACAAGATCAACGCATGCTAACACAAGCCTTCATACTAACCTACAAAAGAGAGTTAAGACAGTTAAACTACAACAACAAATTAATTAGCAAAATAATAATGCATGTATAGGAAAAATGAGACAAATAAACTATGAAATGCATAAACAACTTAAAGAACAGTTACCAGACTATTGGTGCCCCCCCCAGCAAGTCATGGTCACTTCCTAAAATCACACCATGAACTCAACAATTCGTTTTCACCATGAAAACTCAAAAACACAGTTTTTATATAATCTGGCAATGAAAAATGGCAAAACATAGTAAAATCATGTTTTTCTCTATCACACTGATATTTCAAATGCTTAACTTCTATCTGACCACTACAGTGGTATTTATAATATTTACAGACCAAGTGGTCGACCATAGGAGGGTCGAACCACTTCTAAAAACGGAAAATTATATTAATGGTGCCCTAACTGCCGAAATAAAGCGAGCCAATAATCGCCTTGCTTAACAAGTTAAACTGAGTTGTCAAGGGTTCAGTAGCTGGAGGGGGAAAGCACGAGAAAAACCCATGTTCCTAATTTTACCACCACTGGCTATTGGCGCAGATTTGATCAGACCAGAGTCCTTCTCAGGTTACCAACAAAAGGTACTATGTAGTCTAGAGCGCTGGAATTTTCATCTCCTCCGAAGAGAAGAAGTCTCACCCGAAACGTTGTTGAGACATATAGATAGGGAAGGGTAGGGAAAAGACTAAAGAGGATCCATAGATCATTTTGAACTCATTCTCGTTCTTGCGCAAGAGACACCATCATATCTGAAACATCTAACCACAAGAATTGAACCTACTTACGTTACGAACAATGATTTAAACCATCAAACATAACTCATAAACCATAAAGGAACAATGTAATGCATAAGTAAACATCCAAAGACACATCATATTTTGAAAATTTGGTTCTCCTTCATCATATTACCTCAGAGATCTTTCTTGCATTATAGACTCAAAATTACATAGAAATGTTCAGTACAGACTCTTGGTTCTAGGCCTCAGCTAGAGAGTTCTAATTCCCCAAATGATAGGTCTCATTCATTACAAACTCTACTCTTCTCGACTTAAAAAAAGTAGCAACAACTAATACCAATACCTTGGGCGACTTTAATAGACATGAATCAACCCAACTCTAATCAACTCATGAATGAGTGAACCAACGAACTGAATGAAAAACAAAAACACCAACCCTTTTACAATTATATTCAGTCCTATATATAGCTGGGTTATGTCTTCCTGTTTGGCTTGCTCACTTTCTTGTTTTGTTGCAACTATTTGTTGCTTTGCTGGTGTTGCGCTAGTTTCCACAACTTCTTTCTGTTATTCTTCCTTCCAACCTCTGCTGAAGTTTGTGCGACTCATTCTTATTCAAAACTTGCACAATTCTTTCTCAAAAACAAAGGGCCCAACAGGCTCCGACCACAATCCTTGACTCTCCCTTGAGTCAAGCACTTGGTTCCTTCACATTCTCTAGGAGCAATTGTTGCTTTCCCTTATCCTGATTTTCCTCTTCTTTGAGCTCTTATTTTTGTGCCTTTTCTTCCTTTACCTCCTCAAACGAAGGGCCCAATTTTGGAACCAGATCTAATGCTCTTTGCTTTACTTCATGAAAGATTTCAACTTTGTCCTACCATTTCCGGGTGAGGAGTGATGCTTCTGCCAGGAACTGTTGGGTTGTATGTTTGTTGTATTCCTTTGGCTTGGTTACAACCAACGAGTTCCATTCAGAGTCGGCTATTGCATCGACCTGGTGCATTTGCATATAGGCGGTTTGAATTACTGGTCAAAAATCACGCAGCTCTTTCTTGGCTACGGAATGTGCTTCATAGAGTGAATTTATTTCGTTGTCGGCCTGCTGGATTTGGTTGAACTTCTACTGCTGCTCTATGGGTTCCATTGTGACCGCAACTTCCTCGTTCATCACCTAAATCTTTGTGTGCACTTCCTCTAGGACTTGATTCCATAGAGCGATGATGGCCATCCAACCACTGACTTGAATATTTTGGTGCAGTCTGCTTTCTGCTTATGTAGTGCCGCTCAGGAATTGTTATCTTGCAATATTATCCTCTGCATTTGTTCCTGTAGCTGCTGAGGCTGCTTTTCTGCTTCTTTCTGGACTAGTTGTATCTTTTCTTGTATCTGCTCCGTGCGTGTAGCAAGTTGTGTCCATGCCTCTTGTAACAACTCGATCTGTTGCTCTGGTTCTTTTATTTCGCTAGCTTCGGGTAGGTCAAGCGCAACCTTCCGAATCTTTGGCCAGGCTTCTGCAAGTTTTTCCCTCACTTTTTCCAGTTTGCACTGGGATAAGAGTCTATCATGTTTTTCCTCCGTTCTACATGTTTATGCAAATAACAATCTTTCCTGGCCAGCTCAACTGAGCTCTCGGCGTCCTGGAGCCTTTGCTCTAGTTGGTCTGTGGAGGCTCTGATTAGTCCAAACAAATGTGATGCTAGCTACTGTACCAAGTCTGTAGATGATGGAACTGCATTAGTGGGTACTCGCCACTGTAGTGGGAGACCATGGCCTGTTGAATGGTCTGAGCAAGTTTCTACCTCGTCCTCTGTTGGTGGTGCAGGTGCGATTCTCAACCTAAGCTCTACTGGAAAAAGAGTCATAACCTCTGTTCTAGCTATGCATAGCTGCATCAATTCCACACATTGTTGGGGATTCTTGAGAACTTGTGCCATTTGCACTTTCATTGTGGTCGTATCTGGATCCATTGTTGATTCTGGCTCATTGTGTGCATCTGGTATCGTTGTATCTTTTGATGGTTCTGCATCATGCATCGTGATTTCTGGGACATCCTCACCCTTGGGTGGTGAGGGGATTTGTGGGTTATGGTCAGGTTCCATCTCTTCTCTTCTTTGGGTGGCTTCTTCATGTGCTGAAGACGTAGGTTGTTGTTCCTGGGTGTTCAGATTCTGAACACCCGCATCGTGCTCTGCCCTGCGGTTTTGGGGTCGGGGTCGAGAATTTATGAACTGGGCTTGGGGGATTCTCTGGTTGTCTGTGGGGGTTGTCATTCCTCTGTCTCTAGGTGGTTGAGTTGCATCGGCTCTGAAGTTGTGGTCTGATGTGGAATGGCAGTGAGGAGGTTTGGTAATTAGAGTGGTGGGGGTTGCTCAATGATGAGTGTAGCCATAATTGTTTCAGGGTCTGGGTC
>JASDQU010686477.1:6587-19058 GCA_032191745.1 Picea mariana
TATGACAATTTTGTTTTCTTTCTCAAGTCACTATGTGTTTTAATCTGATTTTGGATGCAAATTTGTGATGTGTGAAATGTACATTTCCTTTTTGCCTTTCAACTATTGTTGTAATTCATATTTTTTCTGACATGCAACCTGTTAATCAATTATTTCTTTAGTAAGAATATCAGTTATTTTCCAGCCCGTTGGATGAATTGAATCTGGATATTTTTTTAGGACTTAGAATATCATTTTGAGTCTTAATTCTAATGCATCAGGTCACTCATTGTTTTGCTTGTTATTGTTTCCTTTGTTTATCTTTTCATATCCTCACATGTTCATTAAAATGTATGTCATTAGCTAAGGGGAACCTCTAGTCATATTGTTTTTCCAGTCCAACCAATTTAATAATCTTTAAAACCTACCCATTAGTTGACCAACAAACCTAATTAACAAAAAAAAAACCATTCCAAAACTTGAGGTGGCCTAGTTCTTCCCTTTAGCAGTTAGGTGTAAAATTTAGGACCAAAATCTTCTTGCGTCATTGCCTAGGAATGGAGTAATGAAGCAATATTTCCCCGGGAGAATGACAACGATGAGATTTGGTTTTTGATGGTGAACAAAATCCAGGCACACATAGTGATTGCAATCTTTCACATGGAGACTACACAATCAAAAGATTCCACTAAAGGATGATCCCAACCGAAAGAAAATGAAAAGGTGGAAGGAAAATACTAGGTACCAATCCATTAGTTTTTTCAAAGAGATCATATTTTTCTTCATCAGTTCATTCCTATCTTTTCCTTTACGTCTGAAAAGAATTATCTTATTCTTTTTTTACTCATATGATTATAAACTTACAAATGCGTATTCCTCCTTGAGTAAAGAAGATGTGTCATCTTCTTGTATTATCAACCTTGATATGATCTCATCATCCGACTTTGTTGGAAAGAATGAGGTTCATATCTCTATTCCTCCCGTAGTTGAACCATATTGTAAACCTGTGAATATCAAAGATGATTTATCACCTCCTCAAGTCATTACTGCTCCATTTTGTGGTCAACTCAGTGTTATAGAAATATTTGCCTCACCCCATGAAACTTGCTCAGAAGGCCTTTTCCATTTCCCTATGTAGACTTGAAGTCCCGTTTTTCAATTCCTAGAGATAAAAAACATATTTTTCCACATATATGCACACTAACAGCTATAAAACAAGCATATATGCAGGTTGCACCATTACAGCTCGCGTACATCAGGTTTTGTACCCAAAATTAAAAAATGGTGTCGGGTTTCCATGTCACATCACAAGATCCATGATCCTTGACCTTCCATATACTGGAAACGTTCTGACTCGGCCCTTCAGTTCCATTTGAAGGCTATAAATGGGCCATATCCAAGCTGTGGAAGAGAGGAGAAGAATTCAACTTTGAGAGCAAAGTTACTATGGAGAAATTATTCACTTCATATTGAGTCTCCATCCCTTTGTCCTTTTAAGTCTGAACACATTGTGCAACCCCCAAGCTCTTCCCTATTTGATGGAGAACCTCATTGTCTCTCTTTTATGAGCTTTCCTTTAGTGAATGATTGAAGTGGTGGGGGCCTAGCTAGAAGGGACTTAGTTTCTAGGTTTTGAGACATGCCGACACAGAAGTTTATCATTCATACACTTCTATTGATTACATTTTAATAGAAATACTATTTTCTTGTCCAATTAATGTCACAAATATTTGAATTGTTATTCCATGGGAGTATTTGTTATGAATATTGATGGATTATTCTATTATATGTGATAAATTTATATATTATCACCATATGCTTGTGTATCTTGGTTGTTGAGGACAAGTTGTGGGTGTATAGCTATGAGTCAAGTGCTCAATAATTGACTTCATCAAACGTTTGGATGAGGTAGGCTCTTTATCTTGTCTTGTTAACATGTTTGTTTATATAGCATACTTATGATTAGAGTTGATTTCTGCAGTCATTTTCGTCTGTTGTGGTTTACCCCATGCCAAAGAGTGATTTTCCTCGTAATAGAATTGGCGACTATACTAGGGAGGAAATCTTGTTTTTCGGGATTTGGAGTGTTTTTCTCCTTTGATTGATCTTGGTTATCTTGAGTTTCTTGTCGTCTGATTGCTTGACAACCTCTTTTCATTTTGAGTATGAGTTTCTTGGCCTTATCCTTAAACTGGAAGTGTTTTAATACATATACGTGGGTTTTCCCTTGACCGACGCATACACACGCAAGTTGTCGTTCTATAGGGAGCGTACATACATGGGTTTCTCCTGAAAAACCACGTACATCATTCTTTTTTGCTTGATTTCTGAGTTTGATGTTTGATAGGTAAATGTTTATGGTTGCTGAGTCTTCTCAGGTCTTTGTCATAACTGTTAAGTGCCTCCAAAGTGATAGGAAAACTTTCTTTGGTTGAATTTTCGGGCAATTTTTCTTTCTCACGATCCTTTTCATCGGATGTCCTTGCATATTGGGTTGGGTGTTTTCTTCTTGATATTATACTTGGTTTGTCTCTGTTTGCGTACAATAGGGTATTCATATGAAGATGTTGTTCACTCCTTGAATTTTCATTCTTTTATATTGAAAATACAAAAAAAAAAAATACATTTTGCATTGTTGGCATTTGATATTTTGGGTTTTCAAAATTGATCTTAGTACATGTATGGAAATATTGCATCTTATTTGAAATTGCAGAATTGAATTGAATGTTTCATTTTGCAAAGCTTATCATTTATTGAGAATTGAAGTTAGGAATTTGCATTATATTGATATTCATTTCTTTTACTTGCCGAGTCATAACATCATCAGTTTCACGACTGCACCTTTTGAGTAAACAAAGCCACTAAAGTAACGTTGATAAATGTAAAATTGATTAGAAACAATTTTATTTTTCAGGGTGCACAAACTAGCTTAAGATTTAGAGCCTTGGAATAGGATTTTGTGAGTAAACTTCTCCAAGGCTATTAAATGCAACATATGTGTCTAACTAAGGGAGTGGTGAAATCCATTGTATAATTGGTGACATCAGGAGGCTTCGCTCACACCGGAGTTAACCATGAGGTTGCTTAAAGTTGGTTGAGGAGATATCATTCCAATACCTTTCTTAGCGTCAGAGATATTTCTGGGGATCTATTCCTATATGGGGGCCTTACTAGTACCTTTACCTCTGTGAGAGGTGGTTCTTTTGAGATTTCAGGATTTTTTACCCTACCCATATAGTGGACCTAACTTATGACTATTCACCTGCGCATTGGTTATATCGTGGTGGCTTAGTTGCTTGACATAGGCAGCCACATAAGTTACTTGCAGGGGTTATTCTGTAGGTACCCTGAGTCAGATAAGGGTCAAAAAACACACAACCTTTATGGAGGATTACCTCTCTGGGGGGATCTGACTAACTACATTGTTAATCACACAAGGGCCCTTATAACTAATTCTGATACCTTTGATTTTTTGTAGGGAGTCTCAGGCCCCTCTTGGGAGAGACATACCTACTCTAGTGAGGGAGGCCCCTTTTCAATCACTATATCCTTTTTGTGTGCATTGGCCTTTTTTCTTTACTTTGGTGTGCTCTCTGATTATTAGTTGGCCTTAGGATTTTGTATTGCGTCGTGAGTTTTCATTGCTATGGTTAGTGGAGCGCCCGTGACTCCCTCAGTTAGGGCTACCCATCCCATGGTAGTTTCTCTTTCCATGGGGACAAATCCTTTTGTATTTCTAAGTGGTACGTTGAATCATGATACTCAGCCAATACCTTGGGCCTCTAATATTTTTTCTCATGTTATGCCAGACATGTCTTCACACTTTCCATCCTCTATCTTGTTGCCTTATGTGAATCCTAGTTTTTGGTCTGGATGCATGATGTCTCCTTATTCTCCCTTTTTCTTTGGTGGGAGTCATATCCCTCAACCAACTCTTACAGTAGGAGGTTGGAATATTCCTTCTTATGGATCCAATCCTAGCTTCATTGTCCCAGAAGAAAGTGCTCAAATGGGTTGTCATTCTACTTATTACATCCCTTCCAACTATCCTTCTTCCGCTATACTAGTTCCTATGGGCGGTTTTCCCATGGTAGATCTCCATCTTCCATCTGGTGTTTCATCCAGGGGTAGTCAATTTTATAGTATGGGAAACCCACTTCACAAAGTTTCTTCATCTAGGGGAAACATATATCCTCACCTGAGTAACCCTTGTCATGTTGATTTCTCTTCGCAAGCGGCTTCCTCGGTGACGATGCCCTTACAACCCTTTATGAATCAGTTTTGAGGAGGATACTATCCTCTCGGACATGGCCATAGTGTATACCATAACCCTTCCCGCCCCACAATTTCTCAAAACCATTCTTTCCCAAAACCTTGGTCTCAAATTCCACAACCAACCGTCATAAGTCCAGTCACTACAAGTCATACTGGCATTATATCACCAACCTCTGGTAGTCATGTTGGAGATAGGTAGAAAACCTTTGCAAGTCATGTTGAAGACCAAAAACCAGCTGCTGCATGTCATGCTAGGGGCACGAGTCCAGTCACTGCTAGTCACACTTCACATACATCACCAACCTCTGCTAGTCATGCTGGGGATTCATCACCAACCTATGCTAGTCATGTCATGGATTCATAATCAAGCTATGCTAGTCATGTTGAAGGTATTTCACCAACCATTGCAAGTCATGATGGGGGAATTCATGCGATTGAGAAGCCTAGACATGTAAGATGTACGACCAATTTCCTTTGTAGGCTTTGCAAAGGAGATCACCTTACTCGTTTGTGCCCTACTACTACTGTGGTACAAGAAGCGTGGTCCTTTCCTGGGGGCCCTTCGGGTTCTGAGTCATCTTTGGTTTCCAAACATTCTAATCCTTCTTTTTTTGATACAGAGGTTGTGCCGATGCAATCTTTGGCTAACACCACTCTTATTTTTGTGGGTGATGCATTTCTTGACCATGTTGTCTTGCATCTTTTTCAACCAGCAGTCGTGTCGATGTAATATTTGATCGACACCACTCCTTTTTTGGGGGGTGATGCGTCCCTTGACCTTGTTGTTTCACATCCTATTCAATCAATGGTTGAAGAAGTGGTCGTGTGGATTCAATCTTTGGTCGATCCCACTCTTCTCATGGAGAGTGAAAATTCTAAGGAAATGACATTACTAATACAATATTCGGTTAATCCCACTCTTCTTTTGAAGGATGATGCATCCTTCGACCACGTCCTTAGCATTTCTAGTCTCATACCTTCTGAACAAGGGAGCATTCCACTCTCTTCAAGTATTCTCCCTGCAAGTCCTAAGGTGGTTTCCTTTCATTGGAATGATCTTGTAGAGCCTCAACTTCCTTCGGTTTCCTTTTATTGGAATGATCTTGTAGAGCCTCGACTTCCTT
Source organism: Picea mariana (assembly GCA_032191745.1). Taxonomy (NCBI): domain Eukaryota; kingdom Viridiplantae; phylum Streptophyta; class Pinopsida; order Pinales; family Pinaceae; genus Picea; species Picea mariana. The sequence goes on from JASDQU010686477.1 coordinate 11,966, forward strand.
CTTATACACCCTTCCAAATAAGGGGAATTCTTCAATATATTGTAGATAAGGTAACCTCTACAAGTATTTTATCCTCCTTGACTTGGAAAACTTTGGGTTTTCCCAATCTTGTGTCAGCTATCTGTGAGTTGATGACTTTTGAAAGAAGTCATGGATGAGAGCCCTGGCCTCCCCCATCATATGTTGCTTAGAACAACATTCTCTAGTCTTGTTTAAGCTATTTTTAGATTCTCTCAAAAACTGAAAATATTACTGAGTGAACTTGTCTCTTTTACACTTGTTAATTGGATCTAAAAGGACGTCTATTTGGTGTAATCCTTTTCAGACCAAATAGACTAATTTCGAAAAGGGAATACTCTAGTCACTAGTGGCTAGAAGAGTTATCCTAGGTATGCTTTTATACTTTTTCAGTCCTAGGTTACTGAATTGACGAAAAAGGGAATTATTTGAATTCAAGTTGTAATTGCATCTCATTCTCTTGCTTGCAGTATTGAGCCTATTTCTAGTTCCCTCTTTCGCATTATAAGCCTATTATCTCAGCAGTTCACATCATCAACCAAGCAGAGCCTTTTCTATATCCTTTGAATCTGGACACACTATACCCCATGAGGAAACATTCCCTTGAGTGTCCATATCCTGCATGCACCTCCTTGCATTGAGCATAGGTATGTTCCACTATTGGAACTAGTTTCTTACATGCGACACTCATTTCCTCCTCTGTATCATAGCATTCATTTTTCTATGAAAAAACAAAAAAAATACGAGAGGGAAAAGAATATTATCTCACATTGGTAACAGTCGTGTCGTCTTTGAATAGAGCACACACTTTTGAGTCCACTTTTCATCCAAAGTTTGGGTTTAACATGACATTAGGAAGCTGATATCGTTACTTAGAGTTTATTCCTCCGCCTGGTTACTCTTCCAATACCTATGGAGATTTTGATTAGTGCCTCTTGCATCACAAAGTTTCATCATTGAGTCTATGCTGCCAAAGTCCTTCATATGTCTCGTGCTCTTGTTCAAAGGATGTCTATAAGCACGTGTTGTCCATTTCTCAGAACTCTTGACTTTGCATGTCAGTCATACCCTCAATGTGTCTCAGAGTTACATGAAGTTGTTTTCCTATCATGCACCTAGTCCTACTTTCCTTATGGGTAGGTAACCTTGAACCCAACAATCGACATCTCCTCATTGGTCTCTGACTAGAGAGGTTCCCTTGTGTTTGATAGCAAGAAATCTGTTCACACATTGGGATTCGTGTAGTTTCTTGGATTCCATTATCCTTATTGGTGGTCTCCAATCCTTTGTCAACATTTTTCCTTATTGGCTTCTATTCATAGGGTCTTTTTCATGCACTGCTTGCATCTGGTGCATGCGAAAGATGCACAGGGTCATTGGTTCATGAACATGTTCTTCGTCTAAGTTCCTCCAAACCATCAAGCTACTATTTTGTACCTCATGATGACTGATGAGAGATTCCTTAATTCTCTCCTTTCAGTGGGTCTCCTTCCATCGAATTCAGTGCATCTATTCTGGAAATGCAACCTAGAGTCCTATGAGTACCTAGAGGCTTGCAGTAATTAGTGGCAGGTTCTCTCACCGTCGACAGTTGGGAATACATCAATGTCTTCTAATCGATGGATTATTCAAGTGTTCAACCTCAACTCCTTTATTCACACTTGTAAGAATGTACTCAGTGCCTTGATACCTACTTTCATCATCGGTAGGTTGTCTCATGTTTGTTAACGATATACCTTAATGACCGGTAATCAAATGAACTCCCATTGTGTTCGACCTCAAATCCTTTATTCACATGATGTAGACTTGCACCTTTGGTGGATGATGTAGAAGACTTGAAGACATCAGTTCATAGTCGCAACTTTCCTAAGCTATTTCTATCATTCATTGGACCAATACCTATATGACTTCAGTGATCATGGGAGATCAGATTCTACTCCATTGTATACAAATATCTTCAGATTGATTTTGAGACTGGTTTTCACTGGGTCTTGTTCATGACTATTACAACCTCTGGCATATATCTACGTTTGTATTTCCTTTTCATGGCCATGAACAACTGTTTGGTATATTTCCACGTGGATCTGCAGTGTAATTCAAATTGGCAACTATGTGTAGAAATTCATTATGGATTGTCATATTCTTATGAGAAACTAGTTCATCCAACTGGGTCCCCATTACTCCACTTATGGGAATTATAATTTATTTCGTCCATCGCAGATACTCCTCTGACCTCACATATTAGGGGGCATATGTTATAGCAAGATTTTCCTCACCCCATGCAACTTGATCAGAAGGCCTTTTCCATTTCCCTATGCATACTCAAAGTCCCGTTTTTCAATTCCCATAGCTAAAAAGCATATTTTTCCACATATATGTTCCCTAATAGCTATACAACATGCGTATACACATGTTGCACCATTACAACCCGCATACATTGGGTTTTTTTCCCAAAATTAAAAAATGGTGTCGGGTTTCCATGTCACATCACAAGATCCATGATCCTTGACCTTCCATATATTGGCAATGTTCTGAATCGTCCCTTCAGTTCCATTTGAAGGCTATAAATGGGCCATATCCAAGCCGTGGAAGAGAGGAGAAGAATTCGACTTAGAGAGAAAAGTTACTCTTGAGAAATTATTCACTTCATATTGAGTCTGCATCCCTTTGTCCTTTTAAGACTGAACATATTGTTCAACCCCCAAGATCTTCCCTATTTGATGGAGAACCTCATTGTCTCTCTTATATGAGCTTGTCTTTAGTGGAGGCCCAACTAGAAGGGACTTATTTTCTCAGTTCCAAGATGTGCTGACACATAAGTTTTTCATTCATACACTTATGTTGATTACATTTTAATAGAAATACTCTTTTCTCATCCAATTAATGTCTCACAAATATTTGAATTCTTATTCCATGTGCGTATTTGTTATGAATATTAATGGATTATGCTATTATATGTGCTAAATTTATATATTATCACCATATTATCATGTATCTTGGTTATTGAGGACAGGTTGCAGGTGTATATCTTTGAGTCAAGTGCTCAACGATGGACTTCATTGAACATATGGACAAGGTAGCCTCTTTATCTTGTCTTGTTAGCATGTTTGTTTGTATAGCATACTTGAGATTAGAGTTGACTTATGCTAATATTTCCGTCTGTTGTGGTTTACCCCATGCCATAGAGTGATTTTCCTCATAACACTCACTTATGTTCAATCCAAGATCAAAGAAAGCTATAAACTTATGAAGATGCCTTTTTGTCCTCCATGACTACCCTTCCAATTTTTTAGATTACCTTCCCAGGTTCAATGGAGAAGATCATGTGACATCCGTGCAACACATGGTTTCTTTTGAATGGTTCACTGATATTTTACAAATCATTCATGAGTTTGTGTTCATGAGATCCTTTTTCCAGTCTTTACAAGGAGATGTTGGATTCTGGTTTAGGAACTTGAAAGTTGATTCTATTAGTTCATGTACTTATTTTCTTAATGTGTTTTTAAGGTATTGAGGTGAGAAAAAATCCTTTGGACAATACCTATTAGAGTTGTATACCCTGAAGAAGGAAATATATGAGACTGTCACCCATTTCAATAAAATATACCATAGCTTCTATATCAACATGCTTGTTGCAATTCGACCATCTAAAACCGTTGTTATGGTGATTTATACCATAGCTCATCTTCATACTAATTTAATTATTTATCTCAGAGAAAGGAAGTAATTATCCTTGAAACAAATGTTTTTTGATACAGAGGACATTAAGGACAATATTCAAGCTTGTGGGAGACTTCCAAATCAGGTTTAGAACAAATATTTGCAGGTAGAAGAACAAGAGAAATGTTATGAATAATATAGATCAGATATGGTTTCTCTTTTCTTTCCATGTGATGGTGCATCATCTTCAAATAATTCTTTTTCTTTTGATCTTACAATTAGTAAATCAGATTCTTTTATCATTTGGGATGATCATACTTATAAGTTTTGTGAATTTATTTTTGCAAAGGGTGATTGTACATACTCATATTGTAGAGAGTCTTTCGTTGACCATGATGGAATTTTTTTAATCCCTGATGGAAAATTGTTACATGATCAATTTGATGAAAAGCAAGGTGTTGTTTTAAAATTTTATGTTGTTGATAGTGACGATCAACAAACCTCTTTTGTTTATGATGACATCAAGGATTATATGTTTTCAAATTTTGGTCAAAAGTCTTTATTGCAAGAAGGAAGCCAACAGTTTGAAGAATATTTTTTGAATTGTTCAGTTGAACCTGCAATTTTTCAAGTAGATGATCATGATCGGTTGGCATGTGTTTTTCAAACAGCTGTAGCGGTCTTGAAAAACTTTGCTACTATTGATTTCCTTGGAATTAATAGATTTCAATACTTGTTGTCGAGAGAACAAGGAGGTCATTCTTTTATTAATAAAACAAAGTTTATCCAATGCCAGACATATATTTTAGATCAAGAAAAACCTTTTCATAATATTGAATACCCAATGGATGATTGGATTGAGTCATTTTTCTCAGAGTTGTCCAATGTTGCAGCATTCAAAGTGCAAGGAAAATGCAGTAGTAAGTGTAAGCTGCAAATTAATTTTCTGCTGCAAAAATTTCAGAATTCCTTCATTTTTCCATTTAGATGTGATGAAGGAGATGATTATTTTGTAAATAAAATGATTGTTTGGATACATTAGAAGTTTGCATACACTTAATTAACTTGTTTTTTGCTGGTTAGGAGTAGGGGTGTGTTGAATAAGCTCGTCATTCAAGCATTTCATTTTCAGTTTTTTTATATAGTATATCAATAATAAGACTCCATATCCCAATAAAGGCACTGGGGTGTAGCTTCAATTTTGAGTTTTAGATTGAAATAAGACAGATAACATAGCTAGCATACAAACAAAGGTAAGTTACAACAAGTAGGAGTAGATTTTGAGAAGTAATACACATGATCTATTGTTCTTAGCATCTCACAGGGAAGTGCTATCCCCGGTTAGAGCCAATATTGAAACCTAGGTATGCACCTATTCTCTTTCCCTTCTGTAGCCTATACATCTATAAAGTCTAATTTTCTACTCAATTTATTCTCCATGGTTTAATCAGTCAGCTTGAATTTTTCTTACCCTTCTATTGACTTTGCACCATTTTTCTTTCTTTCCTGGAAGGTTATTGCATGTTCTAATTTGGGTTAATAACTTATATCATCTTGATCTATAATTACTGAGCTTATGGTAGGCTGACCAAGTCTTTTTAGTGCAAGAAAAAAATTGATTGCAAGAACATGTATGTTCTTGCAAACAATAGTAAAGCACATTGTTTTAATTATTTAAACGTTTAGAAATTGTTTTAAATATTTGAAAATGATTTGTTGGAACCTGCATGCGTATACATGCTCATTTTCACTCAAGTTCACAAAATTTTACCTCCATATTGATCATTACATAGTTCACGTTAAGATCGTGCAAGATGCACCTTCAATTCTCATCATCACAGTTTTACGGGGAATTAAAATTACAAGTGGAAAATTACATCAGATTAACATCCACATTCATCTTGTCACTTGCAACAAGAGGCATAGGATACTCCATAGGACCCACTATCACCCAAGCCATTATGAAGATGCACAAGTAACTCCCACCATGCAACATGGTAAAGTACCCAAAACAAAAATGAGGGGGAAAATGAGATCTAAACAAAACAGTCCCAAGATTGTTACTACAGAATTTGTACCTATGGAAACCTTGATTAAGGAATCCCCTGAAGCCAAAAAGAATATAAAAATAAAAGAGAACCAGGATCCTGAAATGCCCATCAATCCTAACAGAAAAACCAAAGATCAAGGCCAACATATCAGAAATTCAAGGGTCTATAAAAGAAACACATGGCAGAGGGTCTGAAGTAATGCACATGTATGAAATGAGGTCCAGAAAAAGAAAAATTATAGCTGATCATAATGAATTTTTCATGGATGATGAGCATAGGTTAAAAGAGAGATGTAAAAAACATGTTTTAATTAAACCAAAGGAGGAGGCTGATGAAGATATAAATGACAACCACCAGGTGCAAGCATTAAAACCAAAAAATTAGTATTTACAACAACAGAACCAAGATATGGAAAGCAATTATCAGAAGCTACAAAGAAGGTATCATAGGTTACAAAAGAAAAATCAAAAGGTGCTACCTGAATTTTATGAAATACTATGTTTTCTCTCTATTTTTGTCATTGGATTTAGGCACTCCGTCTAAACAGATGGAGGAGATTTTTTGAAAAATCAAAGAGGCTTTTGTTGGGAACAATATTATTCACAAAATCCTCTCTCATATTTTACACAGGTATCACAATATGAGATAATTGAAGATACCTTTGAAGAAACTCACCAAATGTTGTTTTCCCTATCTTTGTCCTTTGGGCATGCCTTGCGAATACATGGAAATGAATTTTTGAAAAATGAAAGAGATTTTTGTTTAGAACTGACCCATGCACAAAAACCTTTCTCATATTTTACATAGGTATCACAGTCTGAGATAATCATAGAGGTATTTGAGGTTATTTTTCCCAGAAATTCGCCAAATTCCGGGTGAGTTTAATCTATCTCCCAGTTAGTCTCCAACTGGAATGCATGTGGGTACTCATGCATAGTTTTAGTCATTCTCGTCTGTCATAGTACCTTTGTTAAGGGTTATTTTACTCCAACATAGACAACAATTGTATTTTTCACTTGTACAAGTCTATTTGTTCTAGGTTCGAGACAATATTGTCAACAGATAATGAGTGGTCATTTTTGTGTGATATGAACCACATTTTTTGTTAATATTAAGTTAAAGTATGTCATGACTATGATCCCAATTGAATACACTCGAGTCAAAGATTTGTTTTCAGATTTCTATGCAGAGTTAAACTTTATTTTTGAAATTGGTCGAAACCCTATGCAACAATGATAGATAGGTAGATTTTGTATTGTTGGAGGGTTCAGTTTTTAGTGAAAGATTGAAGCATTCGAATTGGTTGAACCTGATTTTATGATTGTAAATATATATACCTATTGAATATATATATATATATATAT
>JASDQU010686477.1:19292-39749 GCA_032191745.1 Picea mariana
TGTTGTAATTCATATTTTTGCTGACATGCAACTTATTATTCAACTATTTCTTTAGTAAGAAGATCAATTATTTTCTATCATGTTGGATGATTTGCATATAGATATTTGTTTAGGACTTAGAATATCATTTTGAGTCTTAGTTCTAACGCAACAGGTCAATCATTATTTTTCTTGTTATTGTTTCCTTTGTTTATCTTTTCATATCCTCACCTATTCATTAAAATGTATGCCATTAGCTAAGAGGAATCTGCAGTCATAGTTTTTTTCCAGTCCAACCAAGTTTCTAATATTGAAAACCTATCTATTAGCTGACCAACAAACCTAAATAATAAAAAACAAATCATTCCAAAACTTGAGGTGGCCTAGCTCTACCCTTTAGTAGTCAGGTGTAGACTTTAGGAATAAAAATAGACATGGGTCCAATGCATTATTCCTTGGTCTTAAGATTAGTCAGGATGCTTCATTCATCAAGTTATCTCAGAATAAGTATGCCCGGTATCTCTTGGTTAGATTCCATATGACCGACTACAATTTGACAACCACACCCTTTTTGTCTAAGGTACATCTTGAGGATGACATGGATACATAAGTGGTGGACAATACCTTGTATTGACAACTTGTGGGGATCCCTCTATATCTCACTCGCACTCGTCCAGATCTATCATATGCGGTAGGGGTAGTTTCTAGATACATGCAGGAGCCGCATGAGCTAGACTGGAAGGATACCAAGCGCATCCTTAGATATGTTTAGGGCACCATAGGTTATGGGATACACTATGTATCAGGTTGTGCTTTGGATCTCATGGGATTCACTGATTCTATTTTGGATGGTGATAGAAAAAATCATAAGTCCACATATGGGTACGTGCTTGTTTTTGGTTTCGGTCCCATCTGTTGGTCGAGAAAAAAGTAGTTAGATATTGATATATCATAAGAAAAGGATGAGTACAGAGGAGTACTCAACGTCACTATTCAGACACTTTGGCTTAAGAAGTTCCTCACTAAGATTGGAATCCAGTTTCATTTTCTGACTGTCTTTTTTTGTGACAATCAGAGTACACTCAAGTTTTAGAGAGACCCAGTGCAATGACAATAGACCAAATACATCAAGATCCATATACACTACATCATAGATTTGGTACATGACATGATCATCGATTTGTAGTACTATCCGTCTGCCGAACATACTGTAGACATATTCACCAAGACATTTACTAAGAAAAGGTTCCACCTTCTATGCGATCATCTTAGAGTGAAGGACATAGTTTCTTAGCAACTAATTTTCTTTCCTTCTTCTTTTTTGATGCATTGTACTTTAAGGGGGGTTTTTTCCCATGAGGTTTTCCCTTTTTCCTCTATTGTTTCAGTGTTTCATTCTTAGATGCATTATAAAATGGGTCCCTAACATGGCCTTGGTTTCTGGGACCCATTCATCATGTACACCCTAGTAGTGTTCAGGGGGGTGTTGGAGATATTGCAAACTCACCTAGGTAATTATTTTCCTAAGGTTGATAGTTAAATGTTGAAAACACTCCTTAGATGAGAATATTCTCTCTAAAGAATATTTCCCTACAAAATAGAGCTTTCCTCTTCAGTTCATAGTTAGTTACACTCAATTAGACTAGTGAAAGTCACTCATGCATGGAAACCTCAGTTTTATCACCAGTAGTTTCATGTGTTTCTCTCACTTCCACACGTGTGAATCAGTTAATTGATGTTGTATGGATCAATTAACTAGGACTATGTGGCAAATTACTTTAGTTTCTGTCAGTCAATGTCTATATCTCTCTAGATCATTACTATGGTGAATTTAATTAGCCATGCAGAGCGTGTCATGTGTAATTAATCATTCTCTCATTAGTGAATACAATTCTATTGATTCTTTTCTCTCATCTCTTCTCTCCTTCGCTCAATTTGCAATCTTTGTACAAATTGATGTTAGCTAGATTCTTTGTGTAGGTTTCACCACAATTGTATAGGATCATGTTTCCTTCAAAACATTGTGCATCTAAGGAAAATATTTGATATGGTGGGAGAATTAATCTAAGAAAAACAAATGTTGGTGCCACAATAAATTTGACATGGGATGAGTTTAAAGTCTCAATAAGGAATAAATTATATCATGACAACTATCAGAAGGAAGGGAAAAAACAATAGATGCACCTATGCCATAAATCCAATGCAGTTACACAATAGATGCCTATATCTAATAATTTAACCACTATATTATTATTTTCATAATGATATATAAACAATCCAAATTGGTTTCCAAGTTCATTGGTGGCTTGATCACACCAATTCATAAATGTATTTATATGTTTGAGATGCACACTCTTGAAGATGCTTTTTGAAAGGAAAAAATAATAAATTACATAAGAACAATTAGATAAGTCTAAAAATTCTATAGGGATAAACCCTAATCAAAGGAAAATTATCATTAATAAATGTAGTGCATAAAGGAGACCATTCATAGGGAGTGGGAAACAAAAGACTAAATCTAATTTACCCAGGGATAGAGTGTGCCAAAGAAGAAGTATGTTCAACTGAAGGTATTGTAAGAGAAGATGACATTCTAAAGATGGATGTTGGATGCTACATTTGGAGAACTTCTTGAAGTTGATTGTATTAAAATAGGAAAATTAGAATAGGAAAACAAAGACATAACAATACCTAGAATTGAATCCAAATGTTTTTATTTGATAGAAATTGTGCATTGAGGATGTATAGAGAATGAAAAACTATTCTCCATCAAAATCTAAAAAAAGAAGGATATTGTGACCATGATTCTTTCCTCTCGTAGGAAACTAAATCTTATCTTAGAAATTGTAGTGCAAAATCATAATCTACCTATAGTTTCACATCTTGAACCCTAGTCATTAGGTTGTCTTAGAAAGAAAAAGGACTTGTGTTTGCAATGTAAGTACATGGTAAAGTTTTCTATTTTAGCTAATTATATTAATCAATTAGATATTGATATTTCGCATTTGGATGTGTATGGTGTTATATTTGTGTTGGATTGCTTGTGCGCATACTTCTTAACATTGGGGGGTTGATGACTGAGGGTTCATTCAGAGTTGACAAAAAAAAAAACCCAAGGTGTCGACATATCAATCCTTAGCCAAAGACTGAAAAAGGTCTCACCTGAGATGCCATCCAAATCATATATAACATATGGTCTTGTGTTAGTGATGAAGGGTTAAATTACACAGGGAATCCACTTGGGTTGACATTCATACATTCCATTGCAATATTCATAAATATTAACAACATGTAACATTAAAACATACATTCATTGGACACATAATCAACATAGTACATGACACAAATAGCTACAGATTATATTTTATTCATTCAAACATTCATATACATTGACCAAGAGAATCGTCATTTATCATAAAAAAATGCCCCACGCTCTCATACATTCTCACAATAGTTCATTACAAGGTGTCATGCACCTTCTCTCAAACTCTACATGTATGTGAAAAACTAGACTAACAAACATATTCTTACAAATCATCACCAGACTCATCTCTCAACCGAGAGAATTTAGAGTGAACCCACTGAATGGATAACAATCGACCACAACAATAGAAAACTCCTTAGAAACAACAACATATTCTCTATATTGTCATTGTTCCCATTTTGTTTCCTTCTCTGCTCCATCACCCTCTCACTTCCATTTCTTCTCCACTCTCTCTACTGATTTCCAGTCCCACCTGCTTCTGCCACCTGCATGTAGTCCACATATACTCTTTGGAGTCATGGTAGTATTAACTAACTTGTAGACTCATCCCCTAAATATTTCATGATCTCTTGTGTTGCCTAAGTTAATCATTTGCAAATATTTCCCAAAGATCCTTTTCTTGATTCCAACATGCATGCAATATCTTATTGATTTTTAGTGTGCATAGTATAACTTCATACTGGTGCACGCACCTTATGTCATCCATTTTGTAGCTTATAGTGTGTGTGAAAAACTGTAGTGCATGCACAACTATGTTTGTGCACGCACAATCTTTATCACAAAAAATTGGGTACCAAAAGGCACCCACCACTATTATTTGTATCATCCTTGAGCCAATGGCCTCATGGAGTGACTGACATGACAAAAGGAACCATCTTCATGAGTTCTTGAAGGAACTCCTTGAACCGACTATCAAATTTATAAATGGTGTCATGAAGTTCATGGATGAGTTGAAAAACTTCATTTGAACCAACCATCGTATCCTGAGGAGCTCTTAGATCCATCATATCCATCTTCTTGATCATGGGGGTAGTGACAAGTTGTGTGACTATCAATTGAGTATAAAATATCTGGGCCTTATCGACCACATTTTTTGCTATCTCTAAAATTGTTTTTTGCTCAGTGCATGCTACAATGACCTCCTTAGTATTTTTCATAGTTCATGTCATCATATCTTGGTGCTCACCTAGAGGTAGAGAAGCCAAACTTCTCTTTTGTTGAGTGACCTCTACTTTGGCCATGCAAACCTTGTCATCAATGGAGCTAAGTTTCGGTCAATTTTGAAAATGGTTCCATCATGTGAAACTGTATTCGACCAATTCTAAAAAATCCTTTAGTTTGTTCACCATCACAGATGGATTATTTGGCCACCACAATATTATTTTTCATCTCCAAATCCTCTGGTGTTAATTTTTTAAGCCGGGTACGAAGAGATATATTTTGTGATTCCAGAACCTTAAGACGCTCGATGACCACTTTGATATTTTGCAGTGCTTGAGCCTTGGGTTGTGCCTGTCCTAGAAGATGAACCTATGCATATCATTATTCTAAGACAATGAGTAATTAGATGTGATTGGCCAATTTTGCCTTGTGTATTTCCGTAGTTTCCACGTGTCTAGGTTAATAAGGGGCAAGCCCTGACCTTTGGAGGAGCATTTCCATTTCCAAACCCCATATTCATCTATTCCAGACCCTTCTTTGCTTTACATTTTATCCTCTAAATTCAGTGATTCTTGCTCAATGAAACCATGGTTTTGCGTACTTGATCCACAATATTTTTCTTGACATAAAGCAATAGTCAAAACCTGTCTCGATTCTTATGAATACTTTGTTTTTACCTTTAAATGGGTGTGTACTTGAGTAAATGGAGGCTATTAGTCGTTTGTCTAATCTACGACACCCTCCAGGATCTCCTTTTTGGTAATGCAAAAGGGGAGCCTGGCCTCAGCCTTGTCATTGGATGTACAAGGATAAATAATTTTTTTATGGAAATCACGTCGAAAATAAATATAATCACTATACTTGGTCAAAATACACTTTGGGATGTGGACCCTCGCATCAGAGGCAATGATAAACTCTATGAACCATTTCTGGAAAGCCTTTGTGATGTCGACTTGGATTCTTGGGTCCTTCAAGTATTGGAGAGTCAGGAAGCGGGGAAAATTGATAAGGGGGTGCCCACCATGTCCTCATCATGCCTTGGTGGTGGCTTCCATAAAATCATGCCAAGAAAGAGGATTTACCGACTGTAATGAAAATCATTTTCCCAGTCCTAAGAATCCAAGCAGTTGTTGATAAGCTCATTTAGCAAGTATTGATCCCAGGCCATATGAACTCCTACAACACATCGTTCAATGGTGGTGATGACACCAAGGGTGAATTCATCCTCTAGAAACTTCTATATGAGCTTGCAAGATAGTAATTGTGTTGTGAATCTAACTTAGAGATCATTAATTTAGGGGATAACAACCCCACACTTCCCCTTGCATGTCTCAAACCAAGTGTAGAATTCCTCTTGTGCTACATCTTTTTCTTTGATGGTAATGGATGAATGCTCATCAGAGGTGGGAAAAATTGAAACCATATGCATCATATCATGGTCAATGAGGTAGGGATTGTCCAACCATAGATAACCACCATGCAGTTTAGTTAGGAGGAAGAAAACACATTCTTGAATTGTTGTGAATCGAACAAAATGTGGGCAATTAAGCAATGTAAGGATGCCATATTTTCACAGGGACCTTGCCCACTTCTGAGTAACCACCTTTTCTATTCCATTTTTTTTTTGGATAATGCATGAATACTTGTTGAATTGAAGTTCTAGGAATTGATTTGGGTCACTCACATTATAATCTTCATATTTAAGTAGTGGGACTTTCCCAAATTTGACCCCTAAAAATATACTCTATATGTCATCACTGGTTCTAGAACTGATTGTTATTTTATTGCTTTGGCCTTCTTTCTTGCATGGGGTTTACTCAAGGAAGCCATCCTGGGTGTTGGTGACTGTAGTATCTAAAGTTGTGTTTTGAAAGGATGAAACCATTATGGGGTTCAACAACACAAAATAACTTTCTTGGTAAGTAGCCAAAAGGATTATGTGCTTCATTTGTCTTTCCAATGTGGGAATATGAATGAAAGAACATTCCAGGAGCTGAGTAGTTAGGGATAAAAGAGAGATTCAATGATTCCAAATAGTTTTTTCACCCAATAGTACTGTGAGATTAATGTTGCATGTCATCCAGTTGGATTTGGAGTTACTGGTCAGTCCTTGCTATCAGTTGATCGGTAATACCCTTTAACTTTATGTTTTAAACTTGTGAAGTAAAGCAATGCATATAGATTCTTAAGAAAAACATAATTTAATCAATGACTCATTCACATAGTACACAAAGATTTATAACGGAAACCCTCAACCGGGAAAACCTTTCTTATATTCATTATATCGAATTTCACCATTCACTATACAATATATACACAATGTTTTTAGGTATTCCGTAGATACCAAAACCCTAATCCCTTAATCTAGGATTAATTTGCAAAATCCACTAAAAATAGAAAAAACCACCCAAAAACATTTTTTGGGGCGCTGCCCCGAACATTACACATAACCAGGGCGGGGCATACCTGCCCTGCCCTGGGACCCCGCTAGGAAAGTGCCCGGTGCACATGGAACAAACAAAGCACTAGTGCGAGGGATTGTTAGACGCAGTTGTCATATATGATGTGCCCACACACACACATGCAAAGAATATAACACATACCCAACATTAACTCTCTCCATTGGAATTGTCTTGGTGTATGAAGATTCATCTCCATGTCCTTAATTTCATTATTTTTTCCGATTGGCATAATTAAATCCTCATTAATTCTAAATCGGGAAAATCACTCCCCTTACAATTGCAATAATGACTCAATATTTCCAAAATTAAAGTAAATCTATGTGGTGTAACTACCTATCACATCCACTGTTATTACCACCAAAATTTTTCATTGTATAATCTTTCAATATGATGTTGATGGATCAATACATGCACAATTTTTATTCTTTAGGGGGCACCATGCATGATTCCTACACACCCCTGCATTAGTTCACCAAATACTAATCTTCCACAGTGACCCTTGGTGGGTCGCGACACTTTTTTCACGCAAATCCAGTTCCTCGATTTCTGCCACAAAGGATCTACACTAGGTTCATCTAGATCTAGTAGCATCTAATGAATTGCCACTATTTCCTTTATCCTACACAACTCGTCTGTTTTTGTAACGTCCCCCAACCCAGTTGAGGAACATTACGGTGTGGAATACTCATAAAAACAAAATTTCAACTAACCAATTAATTTTCTCTAGATTAACAACTATGAATTACAAAAAAAATGTATTGTTTCCCAATACCATTAATTTAGTGCATCTACAACATGCTAATTGAACATGAAATGTAACTAGTAAACTCAAATACAACATCATATAAATCTATCTGATACACAGAGCTCATGCACAACAATTTATCTCATAATACAAGCAGAGACACGATAAAACATGTATCTTTTATAAACATTTGTGCAATTGGTTGCTTGGGATGTATGTTCCACCCAACCATAAACTCATTGTTCCAAATTTCAATAAAAATTCACCCTTGAACTTGGGCTAGAAATCCACAAAAGAGGGTGGTCTCTTACTATACACTCACAACTCAAAAAACCCACAAACCATTGGTATTCTCCTATAACTATCCCTATTTTCCATCAACTTTATTTCTCTTGACTTTCCCAACCCAAGGAATGTACCCCTTCACAGATCTCAGTCCCTTGGGAATCCCATTCATTTATCAGGATCTCTTTGGAACAATTAACTAGGAATCTTTTAGTTGGGAAACTCAAGGGACATCATTGTCAGGAAACTAACAACCACAATGGAAAACACTTGTTGTTATAGTGCAAATCACATAGGATTTCACTCTTCAATCCTAGAAACATGGATCTTCATTCATCAACTCTAATATGCTCCAGAAATGCTCCAACATGCTCTACAATTATCCCTCCATGGTTTCTCCATCTCCAATCTCTCTTTCTTTCTCTCTCCTTGTTGCTCATGCACCAAAACTCAATGTGTAAAACTATTGTGGTTACCCATACAAATTTCCTCTCCTTTGGCTTGCTTTCTTGACTCACACACTTCCCCAAAATGATTGTACTCAAACCCCATGATCCAAATAACTATGGGATGTGACTTCTCACACCCACCCTCTTACATGCATTAAATGATTGGATTTGGGGACACTCAATCATAAACTAGAGTTTAATACATGGTCATAATAAAATTTAGGAATGTGGGTGAATTAATAGACATGGGTATTTTCCCCCTTGGACCCCTCTTAGGCATTCTCCTATACCCTCCCCTCTCTTGTGGATTAATTCATCCCCCATCTCTATCCATGTCCCCTTAGCACTTGCCATCACTTTTTTATTATTAAGACTTAGAAATACATTTCACCTATACATTGCTTGTTCGTAGGCACACATTATATCTACATTAAGCATTAATTAAACTAGGGATTGTAGTCGGGATGCAATAGGGGTTAGCGGGACTAAAAAGGAGAAATGGATTTCTAATATAGCACACCGAGTTTTTAGATCTATGTTTTGTGCACCCCGCTGCTGCTTGGCCACCCAATGTCTCTTGTAGGAACACATGTATTGGTGAATGTCTTCCCCCTTCCTGAACCTTTCCATTATAGACTCTTCAGTCATTGTCCATTCACAGAGCTTCTCCCTATGTGTTACCCACCACTATGTAGGTATACCTATTAACACTGTATCGAGGGCATGCACTCGATGAAGGGGAGGAATGTGTTGCATCCATATAATGAAAGTATCCACCGAGTTTGTCCCATTGAATTGATAGGGCCCAAATTCATATTCACGTGCCATAGTGGTAATGCATGTGCATCACCTTGTAGAGACTTGATACAATTTACGCTTCCACCTCTCCAAGGTTTCCTCTAAATCAATATCATATGACTTCACACTCCTCCAACTCATCTCCCCATATATTGTGGGATTGATGTAATCTTCCCCACACCTCATGTTCTAGTAAATATTTTCAATAATGGAGCTTTGCAGATCCTCATTCACAGTCTCATTGTATTGGTCACCTTCATTTGGATCTAATGGCATGATCACACACATGGTGTTTGTCTCAAACAAAATATGTTTCTTCTTTAGATTCAACATGAAATTGTTGTTGAAGGCCTAATCAATGCCAAGTAGGGTATGGTATGGATCAAAGTCATCTGTGATCTGTATCACTTCAAATTCTGCCTTCGTCTACACCCCTTCTATGTTCACTTCGACTTTCTCTAGTTGGTCTATAGGATATATTTTGTATTGATTCACCAACTGAAGATGAATGGGGAACCATACCAAATTCAATTTACCCATCAACTCCCATGATTTCTTCAATGAGAAATTCACATCAGATCCTAGATACAACATGGCACCGTCCATCTCATAGATTCCATGTTCAACTGTCATCTTGAACTCTCTTCATGTGTGCTTTTTTAACTGACCTGGAAGATGTCCCCTTCTGCCAGGGGGCATGATATAGCTATATATGTCACTTCTTCCCCCATGCAGGTTGCTAACAAATGTGTCAACTTCCTAACAAAATCATGATCACTTAACAAATTTAATTCCAAGTAGGGCAGGGTATGGATCAAAGTCATCCACGATCTCTATCACTTCAAAGTTTTTCTTTGTCTACACTCCTTCTATTCTCACTTTGAATTTCTTCAGTCATCCTATAGGATAGATTATGTATTGAATCTCTAACCGAAGATGAATGGTAAACCAAAAAAATTTAATTTACCCATCAACTCCAATGATTTCTTCAACAAGATGTTCATGTCATATCCAAGATACAATATGACACCATCCATCTCATAGATTCCAAGTTCAACTGTCATCTTGAACTCTCTTCATGTGCACTCTGTTTACTAAACTGGAACATGTCCCTTTCTCGCATGGGGATGATACAGCTATATCTGTCCCATCTTCCCCCATGCAAGTTGTTAACAAATGTGTCAAATTCCTGGCAACATCAAGATCACTTAACAACTTTAAACAAAAATGCAATAAGTTACTTACTTGGTCTTTCGTTTCTTCTTCACAACCCATGTTGCACAATGCTTCTTCTCACACCATGCACTTTAGATCTTCACACATATTCTCCTCTATTTCCCTTTGTTTGGATTGTTGCAATTATTCTTATCTGTGAGCTTCTTCCAACAATATTCGTGTCATGTGTTGTATCTCCTTAGGCACATGAGCTTCCTCCAAATACCTCTGTGTGGCAGGCTGCAACTCTTCATAAGCTCTATATTCCTCCAACAACATTTGTTTCACATGTTGTATATTCTCATACACATGTCCCTCTTTGAGCGACCTTTTCATCACATGTTGCAACTCTTCGCATGCTCTTTCTTCCTCTAAGGCCCTCTGTGCATCGTGCAAAAATTGATTCTATTGTGCAACATAAAACTTAGGAGGGGGTTGCATTTCCCTTCTAATCTTCCCCTCCATCCTTGGACCCAAGCTTTCACCATGCTCAAATTATATTCTCGTCTTTTCTCCACCTTGGTTTATCACCCACACATCAACTTCCTCATCCTTCTTTTGATTCCTATGTGGCTCTGTAGTCACCATGTTGCAGTGTTCCTTTTTCTCTTCCCACTTCTTCAGTAAGTTGGGACAATGCTTTGAAACATGCTCGGTACTATAAAAATACCCACATAGAGTGTGTGGTTTGGTACAAAATATTGACACATGGCCTATATTTCCATAGTTAAAATAAGTGGGGGCTCTTCCTCCACCTCCTTTATATCCTCATCCTCATCCAGATATCAAAATTGATCTATACCTTGAATGGGGTGGTGCCTCCTCTTGAGGTAGATGTGTCGCTTGTTGGCAGTCGTCGAAGGATTTGCACAAGATCTTGTTCCTCTGTCACAAGAGGGATTCCTCAATAAATAATTTAAATGTATATCTTTCCCCATCATCTCTCTTTTCTTCCCCCATGGGTGGTCGTTGAGTTCGGCGAGGCCGATCTTGCAAAGGCTCAACTAGTTCGAGTCCCAACTGCTTATGCCCTGACCTTGTTGGGGACATGCATAGAGAAACAAATGAAGAGTCGACTGCTCAGATACCATTGATTCATATTTAGGAGCATAATGAAATGAAAACATAGATCTATAATATTAACATAGAGATACAGTGAATAATAACATAGATACAATAAAATTTGATTTCTATTAAATGAGAAATATGTTGAAACTGTAAAAGTGCAGACTGAAACAAGCTTTATAGAATGGTGACAACTTATCTCTGAGAAGAGATGTGATGACTATGCTCATTCGTAAGAAGATGAGTACAATGAGGATCCAAAGGCATTTTTACATCAAATATGAATGCAAAAACCCTAGACATCCAAAAACCTAACCCTAGGAGATGAAGCGCCAAAATTCATGTGGGCCTCATTGGGGTAGGTTGGTACATCAACTTCCTGGGGTTGTAACTTTTGCATACAATCTCCATTTTAGGTGCACAATGGCCTGTTGAAAAGTTATATCCTATGAATACACATTATTCCATCACACTCTTATTTCATCCATAGTGTGACTATGGTGGGCCCAAAAAACATTGTTTAGGGCCTCAAAACGACCCCAGAAGTTTAGGACCTGAAAAGATAGAAAGTAAATGCCAAGATAAAAAACGTAACTACTAAGATGAAAGTTGTATGTGAGCAAACTAGAAGAGGTGGGTGGCCACCGATATTCACTTGGATTAGAGGATTCATGTTGAGCGGATTCTAAATATTGTGATTTTCAATGCGATGTTTATGTGTGGAGATGTTGGCACATGGGTAGACCCAGGGTTGAACGCTACAACAATGCACCAACAAAACCCTAACTACCGGCCCTTTCGGAAACACCTTTGAAGCAGATGAAGTCTCACCCGAGGTAGAGGCAGGGGTGGTTGCAAGACTCACATGTCTGCAACCTTAGCTAGGACATAGATCTGTGATTCTAACACTTAACAGAGCACTCAACAGTTAACATTCATCAATATTCAGTCTTAGTTATAGTGAAGTTAAACCCTAATTATAGAACATCGTAGTATACAACCAAATCTAGCATCTAGTAGCACTTAAGAGGATGAAACATATCAGATATAGCATATTCAAGCACTAAGCACATGTATATAAGTCAGATCCAACATCCATCCATATTATTAAGCACTAAGCATCAACAAATCATTCATCTATATTAAATCACTAAGAAAATAAACACATAAACACATCAATACATCACACAAATCATAGAAACACAACATGTACGTGGTTCACCCCCACCCTGGGGCTACATCCACTAACTCTTCTCCTCTTTATTATCTTTGGTAATAATTCTTAGAGGCACATAGCATCCAAGTTCTACTCCACAGAAGGAAGGAGATCTGTGCGCACTCCGCCAGATCCTCCTTCTTCTAACTAGGGTATAGCACAAAGCCTTCACACAGTCTCTTACAATGACTTGCACTTAGCTCTGTAGGTCTCACATAGTATGCACCAAAGAACTTACAACTCTTGATCACATAGATCCAACTCTAGCACTTAGCCATTTGTACTCACTACATCGCCTTGGCATCTATTTATACATACAAAATAGGCCTAAGCATGGGTAAACCCATGGACTGATATTCCCATACCTGTTACATAATCCCAAATCCCAAAAAGGGCCCTAAAAGGGGTTGAGATCCCACGATATCTGCTTCATCTTGCGCTCCACCTTCGACAGCCTGTCGAAGTCCCAAAATCAGGTCAAACATGACCAAGAATCCTCAAAACTTGGTCAAGGGACAACATGAGACTTTTTCTTGGGATAGTGAACATTTGTGCAAACAAAATACATGCTTGCAAGTTTCTATGCTTTCGGGAGCCCACATTTACAATAGTTCTGCACTTTGTTGTCACAATCCAAGTAATATACAGGAAGACCAAGTTCTATCTAAGCCACTTTAATGCTATGATTTTGGCATGCTCTTGACTGTATGGTCTTGATATTTCCTCTAGTGGTTGTTTATTTAATTTCAAATTATGCGTTATGGAATCAACTTTTTTAATATCACATATATTTGATTCATTCCAATAATTCCTGTTAAATTTTTAGCACAATCTGATCATAGTTGTGTAAAATGCATTCTTATTTGTGAATTACAGAAAAATATTTGTTGATCAAATGCTATATTTCACACTAACTATGGAATTCTTCATATTCCCTTCCAAACTTCCTTCCTCTAAGAAAAAGTCTAGTGCCAGATGACAAATTACTCAAGTATGATATATGGCCATCCATTCCATTCAGTTACTCCTTTGCAATTTTCTTTTCTACTATTATTCATGAAAATTAATGTTTATATTCTTTGTAATATATGTATTTCACACTTAGCAAATAATAATTGTGTTATTAGATATATAGAATCTCATGTTCAAATGCCCATTTCTTTCATTATTAATATGCACTAGGTCGAGAGACATAGTTAAATATAATACATAGAAACACTACTAATTTTGACATCTGGCATTGCTATTGTTATGTGTTACAAAAAAGTTCATTGTTATTTCTTGACTATTTGTTGTTCATGATTTGTGTAGTTACTTCGTTTCATAGAAATTTGCAATAGCATTAGTGTAATGTTTAAGAAAAACAATTTTTTTCCCTACCTATATTGCTTGATCAAAGCATAAAATGAAATGTCTTTGGGGTGTGTCATCTATACCAAGGAAAATTTGCAGTTACATGATGTTATGATAATATTCCTGTTGTATCTTCACATCTAAATGACAATGATAGAGGGATATGGTGAGATGCATTTTTCATACAATGGTTAGAAAAATGGTTAAATGGATCAATTGCAGTTTGTTCACTAAGGAGCAAAAAAAAATATTTGCATTTCAAAAAAGATGCCAATGCAGATGCATATTGCATTTTTCCTTAATTTTGTATGGTTCATGTTAGTGGTCAACATGAATCATTGTTGTACAAGAAATTACCCAGATGCAATCTTGAACAACTTTTTACTTGCTTCTTGTGGATAAGCAAAAATGTCAACTACTATTAGAAATGTAATATGGACAGCTTGTATTCTTATGGATTGACAACAAAGATTCCTGTCGTGTCTAGTCGCAATGATAGTTTGTTCAAAGCATGATTTGTCCACACCTCTGCATAGGCATATCCCCCATACATGTATGTTTGTTAGAGGTGCATATACAAGTAAATTTATTTATTTATTTATTTATTGAATAATTAATTGTTTAATATTGTTTATTAATTTGTTATTAATAACGCTCACTGTGAAATGTGCAATTTATCAAATAATTAATTATTTAATATTAAATAATAAATTAATTATTAATTATTTAATATTGTAATTCATTGTTTCTTATGTACGGAGATTTTTTCTTTGGCAATTTTTCCACATATTCGCACAGGTGTATCCCCGCATAGGTTGTTCAATATTGCAATGTGTGTTGTTCAACATTGCAATGTGCAATGCATTGTTGCTTATGTGTGGAGATTTTCACTTTCACGATTTTTTCGCACTTCTACACATGCATATCTCTGCACAGGTATATCTGTTAGTTGGTTGAATTATTATTTTTCTTTTTTAAACATAGTCCTATACAAATAATTAAGAAAAGTATGAGTTAAAAGACTATATAGTTTATTAGTGGTGCATGTACAAGTAAATTTTTTTTATTTATTCTTTATTAAATAAATAATTATTAATAATGCAAAATATGCAATGTGCAATTTATTAAATAATCAATTATTTAATATGCATTTTGTTTGTTTTCGGTTCATATCCAGAGAATTGTTAGCAATTCTTTGGCATGCTTGCATTGTGGTGCTTTTGCACCTTAGGAGTTGTATTTTTGCATTTCGGTCATTTTCTAGGGACTTGTGTTGCTGACATGTTTTCCAAGTGTGTATATTTGTTGGCTATGTGCATTTTCATTGGGAAACAAACTATATATTGATACATTCCATAATTAAATGGAAGAACTTAATGAAAATGGAAGGAAAACATGGAATTCATGAAACAAACATTTTGCAATGGTATATGGAAAATTTCACCTAATCTAAGGAGAGAATTATCTCGAGCAGATGTTCAATATTGTGATTTGCAATGTAATGTTGTTTGTGTGCAAATAATTTTTCTTTGTTTCTTTGTTCACTTATGGTATAGTTGTGTTTTTTGTGCTTTGTACATTTTTCTTTTTCCTAGCACAATGAACATGTGTGTATAAGGAAGACATGTTGGCAAGATGCTATGCTTCTGTGGGCCTGCATTTGTATTAGTTGTGCACTTTGTTGTCACAAGCTAGGTAATATGGACGAAGGCCGACTTCTATATGAACCACTTTAATGGTACGATTTTGGCCCACTGTTAATTGTATGGTCTTGAAATTTCCTGCACTAGTTGTTTCTTTAATTTGAAATCATGCATTATGGAATTAGCTTTTTTAATCTCATATATATTTGATTCATTCCAATAATTCTTGTTAATTTTTTAGCACAATTTGATCATAGTTGTGTAAAATGCATTCTTATTTGTGAATTAGAAAAAAATCTTTGTTGATCAATTGACATATTTCACAATAACTTCGACATTCTTCATATGTCCTTCCAATCATTCTTCTTCTAAGAAAATGGAAGTGCAAGACCATGAATTACTCAACTATGATACATGATTATCCATTACATTTAGGTGCCCCTTTGCAGTTTTGTTTTTATGCTATTATTCTTGAAAATTAATGTTTATATTATTTGTAATACATGGATTTCATACTTATGCAAATAATAATTTTGTTGTGAGATATATAAAAGCTCATGTTCAAATGTGCATTTCTTTCATTATTAATATGCACTGGGTCAACATACATAGTTAAATCTAATACATAGAAACACTGATAATTTTGACATCTGACATTGTTATTGCTATGTGTTGCAAAAAAATTCATTATTATTGCTTCGTAATTTGTTGTCCATGCATTTTCCAGTTACTTCCTTTCATTGAAATTCGTGATAGAATTAGTGTAATGTTTAAGCAAAACATTTTTTCCCCTGCCTATATTGCTCGATCACAATGTAAAATGATTTTTTTTTGGGGTTTGCCATGTATGCAAAGGAAAATTAGTGGTTGCTTACTATTAGGGTAGTCTACTTGTTGCATCTTCACATCTAAAAAACAATGACAGAGGGCTACTAGGAGACACATTTTTCATACGGTGGATAGAAAAATGGTTAAATGCATCAACTGCGGTTTGGGAACTAACGAGGAAAAAAAGTATTTGCATTTCAACAAAGATGCAAATGCAGATCCATATTGCTTTTTTGTTTAATTATGCAAATCTTGTTAGTGGTCAACATGAACCATTGTTATACAAGAAATAAACTAGATGTAATATTGAAGAACTTGATAGTTGCTTCTTGCATATATGCAAAAACGTTGACTGCTATTAGAGATGTAATGTGGAAAAATTGCATTCTTATGGATTGACAAGAGAATTTCTTGTCGTGTCTAGTTGTAGTGATAGTTTGTTCCAAGCACTTTTCTCTTTGGCAGCCACAAAGTTCGATGCAGAGTTCATGAGACCTTTACATTGTGAAATCCTTCTTACTATATATTTATATTGGGCTTGTAGGAAATACAAAAACAATAAGGAATGGGAATATTAATCCTCATCCAAGGCTGAAGAAGGTGTCAGGTGATATGCTATGAGAATCACAAATACCATCTAGTCTTGTGTCGACGATGAGGTTCTACATGCATCGAGATCCAATGGGGATTGGAAATATGTTATTCATTGCAGCTTACTTAAAACATATCAAAACACAATGGAATAAAGAAATTCATTAACAGACATATTTGAGACAACATAGGTTAAGAGTGAGTGCATCTTTATTATAATCCTCATTCCATCAATCACAAGAATACATTAAGCAAATCATATATCGAAAGCAATAGGATCTTGTATTCCCTTAGAAAATTCCCAGAGTTACAATACATCGCACTATGGGAATATTTCCATAAATTTAACATATGATAGACTCAGAAACACAACTAGACCCATTACAATACTATAGAACCTCAAAGTGAGCGACTGCACTAGCCCTTGAAAAATGAAAAACTAGCAGTAACCCACTAAATCAAATGTTTCTTTGTCGTCTTTTCTTCCTTTAATATCCTTGGTTGTTCTGGATCTTTGTATCTTTCAGTTATGTTCCAGTTGTTGTACTGAATGGTAGTCTCACAGGCTTCTCTCACTTGTTTGGATTCCACATAACCTTTCTAGAATTGGGGGTATGTTAACTACCTTGTCAGTTGATCTTGTGTCTACCCCAAGTTTCCTTGTGCTATTTCCAATAATCATTCGATGACATTTCTTAACAATTCCTTTATTGATTCCCATGCGGGCCTTCTTGATTTATGGCCTATATTATGAAAAATGTGATCCCATGTGCACTTTTCATCAATATTCATGTATCTTCTTGTGCGCCTGCAAAACTAAAATTAGTGCAAAAAACATATTTTGTTGTTGTTCGTGATATTGAGCCAAAATTTTGGGTGCCAACAGACCCTCACTACTGTTACTTGGCTCATCTTCAGGCCAATAAAAACATGGAACATCAGATACTCCAATAAAGTAAGACCAAATCATCATTAGTGACGAACCATAGCATCGAACCAAACTATTGTGGCAGTTAGGTTTGAGTAAGATAAAATCATCTATTCAGGTTTTAGTTAAAACCTGACACATTCCATAGAATGCGTAAAGTAGTCCCCAATATAAGTGATGCATTTGGACGTCATTTGCGCAAAGGATAGACTCTTTCCCTTCGATGGTGTCTAGGTGATGAATGAGGAATATGTTTAAATAAAAATATCCAGACACCAACCATGTAAATGAAATTAAGCTCCATCAAGGGAGAGAATAATCATCTTATGGTATGTTTGTTCTAATAATACAAGGAAAAATACAAAGACCTCCTATATTGGTGGAGCGAAGAGCCCACAACTTTGGGATATCCACTTTAGCAAAGGTGATTATCCATTGCGACAAGAAAACCAACTTGGGGGCTAGAGAGTTGGTTGATTGTTGCATCTTCGAAGAATAGTTCAGGTGCAAATGTGGAATTTGGGTCGCATCTTGGTGGAAAATAATATGGCAGGACCTCTACCTAGCAGCTCATCATGAAGTGTAAATCTTCGTGGAAAATCGACTGTGAATTCCTGGGGCGGAAGGTCGGACTGGAAATCACATGTCCTAGACTGTGACTGAAGTTGGGCCATCAAAGGGGACCTAAATCATTAACAAATGTAAAAATAATAGTGAGCGGGAAGAAATTGGGTGCACGCGCGATGGGTGGGGTCAACAGAGAATGGGACGTTGAGAATTTATCCAACAAATACATTAGTGCAAGAGAATATATATAGAGTGAAAAATCCAGTAAAGGTGGGAGGCAGAGGGAGATAAATAACTGGGAAATCATCTGATCAGAGAATAATAATGGAGTCTTGTCCAAAGTTGTGAGGTGAGGAGATAATAGTGTAGATAGGTCATACTGGTCATGTGGATTTTGGAATGTCACATCATTGCTACATGCATGCTAATGCTATGGGTGATTTTTCTAGATCGGGTTTCTTGACCCTTTAGTGTAATGTAGTGGCATGTTGTTCAACCCAGTCTCATGTGAATTGCTTGTGAAATCTAGTACTTTGTACTCAGGAAATAACTTTGACCTAAGTTGGAAATATTGTGAATTTGTAAAATTGACATTCTAACCAATTCAATTGTGTCACTGGAGTGTACTTTGTACTTGAAGTAATTCCCCTACCTCAGCAGGGTCTGCTAACCTCCCAGTCAATGGATATTCGATTTTCCTGAGCTGGAGTAGCTCTTCGGGTTCTCACTGGAACCTCCAAGAATCAATCCACAGGTCCTCCCGAAACTCCACCCGCGTGAACTAGCACCAGGTGTAAGTTTCCTCCACGTGAACACCGATTGTGATCAGATGCCTAACTGAAAGGCTCTTCGCGATCTTGGACTTTGGGTGTTTTTCTATGGGCCAAACCCGATACTCCCCATTTTTCAATCTTCCGAATAATGAATCCTCTAGGCACTAGCTCCTCCCACTAGGCCCCTTGACTTCCTTCTATGTGACCTCCAGCTAGAACCTGGGGCCCAACTTCTAAGAATTTGGAGAATTCACATTTCACGAAGTCGGAATATGGCTTTCCTCTTTTCTCCTGATTCCTGATCTCTAAAATCTACTCACGTCAGATCATTGGTACACAACTCTCCATGATCCAACAGTCCAAATGACCTCATGACTTCGGACTTCACGAGTCCTTCCTTATCTCGACTCTGTTGTTCCCATCTTTCCTTCAACCAAGTGTTGATCTCTCGCCACACATCCTATCTCGATGGATGGCTAGGATTACTTTGGGTGATTCCAATGGCCTTCAAGACTTTAGGACTTCGTGAGTCCACTCTCCTATGCACTTCCAATTTGGTTTATGTCTCGTGCACTTACCTCTGGATCCAACGCTTGTTGGTCCATGTGATCAGATCTAATGGCTAAGATCTATCCTCCTCCTCTACGCGCTCCTCCTGTTTGGACTCTGATCTGACAGTCCAGATCCTTCACAGTGCTCGATCCAACGACCACTATCGATCCTCCTGGGCTTGGTTCTACGAGGTAACCAAAAACTTTGGTTCCTCCTTCAAACTCCTTTGATCCTCGGGACTTCAAGAAATTTTGAAGTCCTACGAGCTTTGACCTTCGAACCCGCTATCTCTCCTCAGCTTTGGGAATCTAAAATTTGATCTCGCCCTAGCGCATACTTGTGCTTTGCATGAAAACTTGCACTATTTCTCTGTGATCTTCAAGACTTGGAATAAGTCTGACTCTTGTGCGCTCTTTTCACTATATATTCTAAGATTCTCAAACTTTCTTAGTCTCCCAAGGGATTCTACCCTTCTGCCTCTTTCAAAATACTTTATGATGCCCTCCTAGCACGTGTTGTGCTCGTCCTCCTGAGCTTATGAACTTGAAACAAGTTCTGTCCTTCTGCAAGATACCAGATATA
>JASDQU010686477.1:47558-57629 GCA_032191745.1 Picea mariana
ATTTGACAAAAATGTTTCAAGTATTGTTTATATGTTATGAAATTTTCAAGTACATGGGAAATTTACATGGAACAATAGAATCTGGCTCCACACGTCACATAGAAAATAAACAAAAGATAATTCATTGGCTTATCTTAGTATGGGAACTAAACATAATTCATTGCTATTATATTTTGACAAACACTGTATTTAATGCTCTTTGTTAACATTGGACCCTCCTTTTATTGAATTTTTACAGTAAAAATATTTACACATAGTCAATTAAACTGTTTTACTAAGATCTATATGCTTTAGACACTGTGAAAAAGTTTCCAACTTCAATTCAATTTCTACAAATCTAGAATAACTATACAAGCTTTCCATACGATTTTTATTTTCCAATTGTCTCATAACATAACATATCCATTTCTATATTTTTCTTTCCATCTGCTTCAGTCAATTTTTTTATTATGTTGTTCGAATGCATTTTAAACTATTTCATATCTGATAAGATAACTCCCAGGATTTCTAAATGATGAATTTATATTTCTATATCCCATTTAAACAACTTGTATGTAATCAACAATCAAATATAACTATGAAAAAATATAAACTATAATAACCTTGCTTTCTTCCCATTGCTACCAATGTTAGATTTACATATACACCACAACAATTATGTAACACACCCGACCCCTAAGTACCCTTTCTACAGATGGCGAGTGAAAATTTCTCTCACTTTAGTCATTTCAAATCATATCCCTGATATTTCCATCCTCTTATACTCAACCGTATCTTTATAACGACTGCTACCAGACTCAAAACCGAGCTCTGGATTGCAAGTTATGGCCTCCCAAAGTTCTTTGGGAATTATCGGAAATGGGCCACGTGGCTCCACCTCATTCGTACCATCCCCAAGTTCTTATATCCATGGGGAAGGTCCATCCACCATCTAATCTAATGGCGATACATGGTATTTATACAACACATGGGCTAGAAGGAAGTTCGGCATTCAGGGCTTCAGTGTTGAACGTCCCTTTTCCTTTTTGCATGCCTGTCCTCTGGAGTCACGAATTCCTAAGTTCCTAAAGGAGCCCAAAATTCCTCCATATGGATCTGGACTTCTAGCCTTTCATCTTATCCTCGACACTGCATCCAAAACCTCTGGAGTCTCAAATTCCTAGACTCCTGAAGGGTCCATCCTCGCACATGGTGATGTAATAGACGCAGAGGCAAGGACAGCTAGGTCCCGAGCACTCTACCCACCAAATGGACCAAGTAAGAAAGCAACATGGGTGACACACAACAAGGAAGTGATGACGTGTGGCCCCTTCAATGGATGAGAAGTGTCACATTTTAATGGGCACATAGAGTCTGTGAAACGTACAAATCTAGGTGACACGTGCCACGTCAAATGTGGGTCCACATCACCCAGGATTGATAGCCTTCCAAACCCTTCGAACTCATGGCTAAGATGTGTCCATGTAAGCCCCTAGATCTACGACCTCTGTTACTTCATAACTTTGATGTTCGAGGGACCCATGGTGAGACTTCCTCTTTGCTCTCGGAGTGGTCAACACTGGGATGACCATGATCTAGATCTAAAAACCATGGGAGATCCTGAAGTGTCCCTAGATCTATGGTTCTTGTTACTTTGTAGCTGTGTCTTTCAAAGGATTTGGCATTATGGCCACTCTTATCTCCAAAAGAAGGAATTCGTCGAAGTACTATACACAGAACCCTCCACTATTTGATCGAACAATTAGGATGGGTTCCTAATAGATTCCCTAGATCCACGGCTTACATAAATTCATAACTTTGGTGTTTGAGGAATTTGGTGCTATAACACCTCAATTCTCCCAAATTAGTCAACGTCGGACTTACCTCAGTGTAGATGTGATCGCTAGGGGGACTCTCAAATACTTTCATATCTATGGCTCGCATTACTTCACGATTAGTAAATGGGTTAGGATTTAATGGTGGGACAGGTCTATTTTCCCTAGTTAGGGAAACTGCCAAACATTGTTCAAACTCATGGATAATCGTAGCAATAGTTTTCCTTCATATGGTTTACAAATGGTAAGGGATTAACACTCCAAAGCTCCAAACTGTTGCAATTCCGAAGCCAGAAAGGTTTATCTCCTTTTGAGCCTAGCGTAGGGTTCCCAGACCTTGGTCATATGGGTCCTCCAAAAATTTTCATCAACTAAGATAATCTCTTAGCCGTGAATTAGTTGAGGACATGGGAATGATCCCTCAGTCACATGGGTGAAAGGTCTAAAGGAGACACCCTCCTTCCATAGAGTTTTAACTTTGTATTCCCACGAAGGTAGATTCGAGAGGTCGGTAGGATTTAATCATTCCAGTAAATCCTACCCCGACTCTCTTGTAGGCTTATGTACCATAACTCTCTATATGCTAAGCTGAGGAAAGAAGAAGACCATTCAAAATCATGGGTTCACATAGAAACAATACATATTTCTACCTTAATAATTCAATACAAAACTCACTCATAGACATATAAACATATTCAATCATCATTTCCATTTCAATACATTGAGTATGAAAATACTTATCAGAAAACCAGAATCATGAAGCGACTCCTGAAAGGGGTACCTATTTCCACCCAAACATAGGCACAAACACTCCTGAATGGATTTACCACTGACCTCCCTTGAGCTATACCATGATGGTACGAGAGAGACTCTTTGTTCTTTCTTTGTGATAGTTAGGGATGGAGGTTACCCTCCTACTCCCAGAAGATCTTGGAAACCATTTTTCTTTGTACCAAGCAAGGAGGTATGCATGAGTACTTCCACAGTCACTCGTCAGCCCTATTTATCAACTTGGACTGAAAACATTGCCAACATATTCTTGCATCCAAAATAATCTTGTTTCTTAGTTATCCCTCTAACTAGGCAGCTGCAAATGATCTTTTCTCTTTTGGGATATTGGTCTCTCCACTATGCTTTCTCACAAATTTTCCTATGCCCATGAATCACCTATTTTATTTCTTCCTTAGCAAGGTTTCATGGGTCCAAATCGCTAGCTCATGGTCAGGTCTGGAAGTCTTGTAGATGGGTACTTTACCCCATCTCTTCATTAACTCTTGAGGAGGACTCTTCCAGCTACTAGTCTGATTAGTAATTCATTTTTGGCTCAGAGGATTGTTCTAGGTATGAGAGATTAAATCTAGTGAGGTACTGGTTTGGTGGGGGTCATCTCAACCACTTTTAATTTCCCCTCACCATCTCTCTCATAGAACCAACGTCTATCTTGCAAACCCCCCTTTCAGTGGTTGTGCAACATTATCCATATTTAATTAATAACAAAAATACATACATTACCTTTTATAACAAAAGGTTCGTCAAATCCATCATTCACACATATTTAGTCTGTCACAGTCTTTTGGAAAGTTATAGTTATATTTACAACTTGGGGAAACACGGGTGTAACAAACCGCTCCCCCTTAAAGTAACATCATCTTCGATGTTCTACCTGCCAACGTGCTCTATATATACATAAGTAAACAAAAATGGGTATGCATGTTTCATGGCATCCTCCATATCCCATGTCACTTCATCTGGAACAAAGTGTTTCCACTGCACCTTGACCTGTGCAATGGTTCTTTTCCCAAGTGAGGTTTCCTTCCTATCTATTATGTATTATGGTTCTAGTAGGAATTCTCCCTTTGGTTCCACCTAAATCATAGACCAGTCAATTATATGATCATAATCATGTACATATTTCTTCAGTAATGAAACATGGAAAACATTATTGGCCTTCTGTTAGGCGGAAATATTGTTGTTTAATTCTATTGTAGTATTTTCCCAACCATTTAATTTGTCAATCCGAGGTTTGTAGGCTTACGAATCACACGCACTATATATGCAGGACTAAAGTAGATGTAATCTAATCTAAATTGCTGAAATGAAACTAATCTAGGAAAGCAGGAAATTGCATTCTATGGTTTTTAGGCACCTCTGAGAGTTGTTCAAGATTGATGCAGCTGAATATATGCTTTCTATATGCACAAATGATGCACTAAGGGAGATGTTATCCCCAGGGAAGAGTCAGAGTGTATTCTATCTTTCTCACGATGATAAGTTTATGATAAAGACAATGCGGAAATCTGAAGTGAAGTGTAAAAGTAGCAGGAGGTCAGAAGATCCATTTTATGGTGATGGGGAATATATTATGTTCAGAACTACAGATACACAAATGTTATGACTTGAAAGGCTCATCTGAAGGTTGCTCAACAGATAAAATTGAAATTAATGAAACAACTACTCTCAAGGATCTTGACCTGGACTTTGTGTTTCGTCTGGACCCATTTTGGTACCAAACTCTTCTCCAACAAATAGATTGTGACTGCAAGTTCCTGGAGTCCCAGAGAATCATGGATTATAGTCTTTTGTTGGGTCTTCACTTCCAAGCCCATGAAAATGCTAAAATGTTTTTGCCATGGAATTCTACTGAGTTGCATGTGCCAGAGGATGCCATTGATACACAGAGAAGTTTTGATGGACCAGTAGAGGATAAGTGGAATTCTATTGAACCTTTAGATTTTGTTTCTTTAACAGAAGATCAAAATGGTAATTTACTGTTGTCACATGGATTTGGTGACCCTTTTAAATCAATACAAGTTGGTAAAGTGGAGGTAGCCCTGCCAAGAACAACCAACAAGCCGCGGATGCAACAACTGGGCATAAACATGCCTACCAAGGCTGAGCGAAGGCTGACTGGTAGTGAGCCGGATTCTCATCTGGAGGGAGAGTGGTTTGGTGAGGTTTATGATGTGGTATTGCACTTTGGAATCATAGATATTCTCCAAGATTATGATATCACCAAGAGACTCGAGCATGCGTACAAGTCCCTTCAGTTTGATTCCCTCTCAATATCTGCAGTCGATCCTAAACTATACTCTAAACGGTTTCAAGATTTTATTTGCAGAATCTTTATTGAGGACTCATAGCAATTGGGAATTTTTGATCTTGCATCAATTTCATCTTCATGCAGGGACAGGGACAGTGCAGATGCTTTGTCACGATGATATTTGTATATAGTGACCCTTGAAAATATAGTTTATTCGAGATTGGCTTCCTTTAGACCTCATATATCTCTGAAACTTCTTTGGTCGTACAATTCCTAGAGTAGATTTGTCCTCAATTTCTTTCACATCGATTGGTAGTATACCATATTTATAACAACAAAAAGCTGATAATCCCTGTCCTCAGCCACCTTTACGGCATTGAGATTGACGTGTTCATTTTACGTTTCACTACATTGACATGCAGCATGGTTGACATGTTAATGATTACGATTTGGAACATTGAATTTCCATTTCAACTTGGCCTAATTCTTTTACCCCAAGGAGCATCCCATCAACTTTGCTGTGAGATTCATTATTGTAAGGTAACTGGTCATTTTGGTGGCAGTCAGACTCCTGTTGATCTTCAGATGCAGTTTTACAGGCATTGTATGCTTCTTAATGATGAAACACATATTTGGCCATGTGATTCTTTCAGCATGGTAAACCAATAGGAAACAGTGGTTATATCATTATTTAGATATTGGGGTTGTTATGATTAATGGAGGTTAGTCCATTGAAGAGAAAGGAGTCAGATTGTGCCAGGGATGTCTGCTTGACTGCTTGACTGTCTTGAAAGAAAATATGTTGTAACTTGTTGTTCTGGAAGAAGCAGATCACATGATTAACACAGGTTTTGAGCTACGAGTTCATTGAACTTTTGCAAAACGAATATTGGATATGATTCGGGTTTACTATTATCGCTCTCAAGTTTACTATTACCGTTTGAATCCAAGCATACATTTTCCCATATTTTTACTGGAAAATGTATGCTATCAATGTGCATAAGGAAAACATCACTGAGTATAAGAAAGCCCCCCTTTTTTTTGTATATGTGTGAATCATGCCAATATGTATATCAGTTCGTATACATATTGGCATGATTCACACATATTGGCACCTGGCATGCGACCGCAGTTGGCTAGTGAGACCCTGGTTTCATACACACGAGTATCTTGAAGGATTTATGGCCAAACACCAAATACTACGATAATATTGGAAATAGGCTAGTCAAAGGGTCATATATTTTACTGAACTATTTTAAAGTAGCTCCATATCCTAGCCACGATTCCTTGCAATGTGTAATCATTTTTGGTGACATGGGGAAAGCAGAGCGTGACGGTTCTAATAAATATAGAAACTACCAACCATACACTCTAAATACTATCGATCGCCTCATAGAGGACTTGGAAAATATAGACATAGTATTGAATCATCCAGGTGCATCTGCGTTACCTGTCGTGCTGCAGTTTGTATTGATGTTGTTCTTTCCAGAGTCTCCATGATGGCTATTTATAAAGAACAAGCACGTTGAAGCTGTTGCAGTTCTTAAAAAAATATATGAATCGGATCGCTTGAAGGGTGAAATTGAACAACTCTCTTCTGCAGTTGAAGAAGAGCTTCAGCAGGTGCAGTCCATGGAAAGAATTGGATACTTTAGCTTGTTTAGCAAAAAGGAAATAAGACTTGATTTACTTGCTGGGGTTGGTCTACAAGTGTTTCAACAATTAACTGGCATCAATACTGTTATGTATTACAGTCCCACTATTGTTGAGCTGGTTGGTTTTGTTTCAAATAAAACTGCCTTGTTGCTATCTCTTATGGTTTCTGGAATGAATGCTATTGGCTCTATTATTGGAATATCTCTTTGGTTTAGCGATGGCTGCTGGTATTGGTGGATTACTCTTTGGTTATGATACAGGTGTCATATCAGGAGCCCTTCTCTACATTCGTGATAAATTTAAAACAGTGAATGAGAGTACATTTCTACAGGAAACTATTGCTAGCATGGCGGTAGTAGGTTCTATTATTGGAGCTGCTTTAGGTGGATGGCATAATGATACTTATGGGCGCAAGAAAACAAATCTTTTGGCTGATTTTGTTTTTGTGACTGGATCAGTCTATATGGCTACTGCACCAGATCCATATGTACTTATTCTTGGTAGGATTTTAGTAGGCTTTGGTGTTGGTGTCACATCAATCACTGCTCCAATATATATTGCCAAAGTTTCACCTTCTGAGATAAGAGGAGGACTAGTGTCTATGAATGTGATAATGATAACTGGCAGGCAGTTTCTATCCTATCTTGTGAGGTAGCAGGGACATGGCATTGGATTCTTGTGAACAAGAGAGTATCGGGAC
This sequence comes from Picea mariana, assembly GCA_032191745.1. Classification (NCBI taxonomy): domain Eukaryota; kingdom Viridiplantae; phylum Streptophyta; class Pinopsida; order Pinales; family Pinaceae; genus Picea; species Picea mariana. The sequence continues at coordinate 54,769 of JASDQU010686477.1, forward strand.
TGGTCACGAGAGTACACGTTAAATTCTTGATGATCACTTCGCTGAAAATTTGCTAAAACGGGATATATCTTTGTCTTCGCATTAAGGACACATCTAGATTCACTGCAATTGACATGAATATCAAAAGGTCACGAACTTTCTATTAATCTATTTCATATGATTATTTGAGATCTAATATGTTACAACAATGTCCCTGCAGTTTTGGTCTTGGATATTTCTCTAAGACAAAGGAGTCCGGAAAGAGTGTTTCGATTAACCAATTCCAAGTCAAAGATGTAATATGGAAAGAAAATCTAGGCTGGCAAACACCCAAAATTTTGATGCCTCCGATTTTGTTAGTTATATATGAGTCATCGATATGTACATAACTTTTGATAAGCCACCTCGTTCAAGTGCAAAAATCACAATCTGGATCTCCATCTCATCCTCACGCAGAGCACAGAGGATTTTTGTGGGAAATTGGGGGTTATGTTGCCATTTATTGTCCCACCATACACATTATGATTAACTTTCTTTTGCAGGCATTGTATTACAGGATCGAATGTTGTGTGTGCTTACTGGATCGACTATTGTGACTATGCAGAAAAACAATTAAAATCACTGGAGAAGCTTGACTAATTTCTTGAGTAAATTTGACAAGCAGCATCTTAAATATTCCAGGACTTTAGTGACAATTCTCAGCCACTATTTATTATGCAAATTTGATACAACTAAGAAAAATAAGTATGCAAGGGAAATAGGTATAAAAATGCAGTCTATTTCATTGATTTGTTGCATTTGTACTTATTTTTTCATAATATGTTTTTTGCAAATCTCATAGTTTTTATGCAGGATTAGTGCTAAAGCTTTTTCAGGTTCAAAGACAAACAAATTTCATGATGAAGTGATATTTTTCAGAACAACATGTTTTCTAGACAACTTGAAGGAGTTGTTACTAAACAGACGCTGTTACACATCATGATGTTTGTTGTTACACAATGATAGCTTGTTATCACACATAAAATTTTTACACATCCTGATATTTGTTGTTACACGACACACATTCCCAAAAACAACATTTTGTGTCATGAATTCTTGCCTCGCATTACTCATTCAAAGTATATTGGTCATCCATGTCTTGAAGGCCATTTTCCATTGCCTTATCCTTCATGACTTCATGCATGCCTACCTTTCTGAGTTGCATACATTCCTTTATCTTTTTTTAGTTCATTTTTGGCTTCTTTTTCCTTTTCAGTTTGCCTTACGAATAAAACCATTCAGTTCCCTTTCCATGATTACATTGCCTTGTTTTCCTTGTCCTGTTGATCCACACTACTTGACCGTGAGTTCTTTCCATTTATAGTCCTACCAAGTATTTTTGTACAAACTCGCATTGACTGATGTGGGATTCCTTAAGGCTCACCTTTCAACAAGTCTTGCCCCGTCGACCTCAACACCTTATCTGGGATATAGACTAGAGTCCATTTTGAGTACCTGGAGGCTTGCATGCCTTAATGGAAAGTTCTCTCGCTGACAATCATGGGAATACATCAATGTCCCTTGATCGTTAGATCTTGCAAGTGGCTCGACATCAGCTCATTCATTCTCACTTTGCCAGATGTACTCGGGTACCTTGGCACTCATTGACATCAATGGTGATTTGCCTCACATTGGTTAACGACATTCATCATTGGTCGGTAATCCAATGACTTCTTTTCATGCTCGACATTGACACATTCATTCACATGATTAGAATTGTACCATTAGGTTTCGTAGCGGGTGAAGACTATACACTTTTCAGGACTCTATCAGTAGTTACAGCAGCATGACTACTGCTCTCTGAGACTACCACAGTTCCACTTTCACACTTTCTCTTTTCCATGATTCATTCAGCAGCAGTTTCACTTCTTTCACTTCACATTCTCTGATTCAGCAGACAGCAGTCGCCGCTCCAGTAGCAGTCACTTTCCATATGATCTTACAGCAGTGACATCTTCCATGATCTAGCAGTCGCATCGGCCATATTTCTATTGCATAGTTCATCACCATTTTGGGTAAGTGGAGGTATGCTATTTTCTAAACTTTAATCATGTAATTCCTCAACTGCTAGCAATGAATAATTTGGAAAATTCCCTGATCCAGTTCCCTTTCCTTTTCACTTCTATGACCTATGCCACATTGCATGAGGACATGCAACAAGTTAAGTTGGGGGTTGAGGGACTTTATTCACTATCATCACTCCACTTTTCCACTACCATCATTCCAGTTTTCGTCTCATTTACCATTTATGAACATTTGTTTTCCAACATTTGTTTTCCAATGATACTTTGTTGCAATTTACTTCATAAGAACTGATATACATATTGGCATGATTCACACATATACAAAAAAAAGGGGGGGCTTTCTTATACTTAGTGATGTTTTCCTTATGCACATTGATAGCATACATTTTCCAGTAACAAAATGAATGTTGTTACCACAAGAACCAACATTCTTTATATTCATGGTTGTCACACAAGAACCAACCACAAGAAAAATGTCAGTTGTTACTCATGTAAATCCCATCCTGGAAAACATTCATTATTATCACTCAAAGCCAACATTCAGATGCCAAAATTTCTTAAGAAGATCCATGCATGGTTGCATGAGAACATGCAACAAGTTAAGTTGGGGGGCATGTTGGGGCTCAGAAATGTCCTATTCTCATCCACCTTTCCTTCACCATTCTTCACATTTCATCGCCCCATTAACCTTTCATGATATCATTTCCATAAATATACTTGGGTTTCACCTTATTGTTCTCCACTTTATTCATTTTAGTATTTAAAAGGAATTTGTGATTAAATGTTAGAAAATCAACATGTTTTCATATATATCTCAAA
>JASDQU010686477.1:57693-73704 GCA_032191745.1 Picea mariana
ATATTTGAGAAGATAATTCAAGACCATTCTAAAGGAGAAGATCATGGAGATTTGGTTGGAATATCTTATCTAAGATATATGAGAGATATGTGTGAGGATTTAAAGGGATTATATTTTGTAATAATGGGAAATAGGTTGAGTGAATAGTGGATCTATAATAATGAGATGGTTATCTTATCTTCAAGGCTCTCATGTATAAAAGAGAGTGCTCTCTCTTCATGAAGGGGGAATTATAGAATTCAATTAGGATGTAATTAGAATTAGAGTAGTCATTAAGATTCGAAAGAGAAAGGGATTCTTAGCTTTGATTCATATTCTTTCATTGTTATGCTTTCATGATTGTCATTTGATTACTGTTATGTAATTCAAGATAGCTTTATTGTGTGAGCTCACATATGTTATTTGTCGTTAACTCTTCACATGTTGTATTGCTTTTCCTTTATGCAATTTCCTGCTTTCATAGATTAGTTTCATTTCATCAATTTAGATTAGATTACTTCTACTTCAGTCCTGCATATATAGTGCGTGTGCTTTGTAAGCCTACAAACCTCGGATTGAAAAATTAAATGGTTGGGCAAATACTACAACGGAATTAAACGACAATATTTCCGCATAACAGAAGGCACATAATGTTTTCCATGTTTCATTACTGAAAAATATGTACATGATTATGATCATATAATTGACTGGTCGATGATTCAGGTGGAACCAAAGGGAGAATTCCTCCTAGAACCATAATACATAATAGATAGGAAGGAAAACCCACTTGGGAAAAGAACCATTGCACAGGTCAAGGTGCAATGGAAACACTTTGGTCCATATGAAGCGACATGGGATATGGAGGATGCCATGAAACATGGATACCCATTTTTGTTTACTTCTGTATATATAGAGCACATTGGCAGGTAGAACATCGAAGATGATGTTACTTTAAGGGGGAGAGGTTTATTACACCCTTGTTTCCCCAGGTTGTAAATATAACTATAACTTTCCAAAAGACTGTGACAGACTAAATATGTGTGAATGATGGATTTGATGAACCTTTTGTTATAAAAGGTAATGTATGTCTTTCTGTTATTAATTAAATATGGATAATGTTGCACAACCACTGAAAGGGGGGTTTGAAAGATAGACCTTGGTTCTATGAGAGAGATGGTGAGGGGAAACCAAAAGTGGTTGAGATGACCCCCACCAAAATAGTACCTCACAGGATTTAATCTCTCGTGCCTAGAACAATCCTCTGAGCCAAAAATGAATTACCAATCAGACTGGTAGCTAGAAGATTCCTCCTCAAAAGTTAATGAAGAGATGGGGTAAAGTACCCATCTGCAAGACTTCCAGACCTGACCATGAGCTAGCGATTTGGACCAATGAAACCTTGCTAAGGAAGGAATAAAATAGGTGATTCATGGGTAGAGGAAAATCCGCGAGAAAGCATAGTGGAGAGACCAATATCCCAGAAGAGAAAAGAGCATTTGCAGCTCCCTGGTTAGAGGGATAACTGAGAAACAAGATGATTTTGGATGCAAGAATATGTTGGCAATCTTTTCAGTCCAAGTTGATAAACAGGGCTAACGGGTGACTGTGGAAGTACTCATGCATACCTCCTTGCTTGGTACAAATAAAAATGGTTTCCAAGATCTTGTGGGAGTAGGAGGGTAACCTCCATCCCTAACTATCACGGAGAAAGAACAAAGAGTCTCTCTCATAGCATCATGGTATAGCTCAAGGGAGGTCAGTGGTAAATCCGGTCAGGAGTGTTTGTGCCTATGTTTGGGTGGAAATAGGTACCCCTTTCAGGAGTCACTTCACGATTCTGGTTTTTCGATAAGTATTTTCATACTCAATGTATTGAAATGGAAATGATGATTGAATATATTTATATGTCTATGAGTGAATTCTATATTGATTGATTAAGGTAGAAATATGTATTGTCTCTATGTGAACCCATGATTTTGAATGGTCTTCTTCTTTCCTCAGCTTAGCATATAGAGAGTTATGGTACATAAGCCTACAAGAGAGTCAGGGTAGGATTTACTGGAATGATTAAGTCCTACCGACCTCTGGAATCTACCTTCGCAGGGATACCAAGTTCAAACTCTATGGAAGGAGGGTGTCTCCTTCAGACCTTTCACCCATGTGACCGAGGGATCATTCCCATGTCCTCAAATAATTCACGGCTAAGATATTAGCTTAGTCAATGAGAATTTTTGGAGGACCCATATGACCAAGGTCTGGGAACCCTATGCTAGGCTCAAAAGGAGATAAACCTTTCTAGCTTCGGAGCTACAAGAGTTCGGAGCTCTGGAGTGTTACACCCTTACCATTTGTAAACCATATGAAGGCAAACTATTGCTATGGTTATCCATGAGTTTGACCAATGTCTTGCGGTTTCCCTAACCAGGGAAAATAGACCTGTCCCACCATTAAATCCTTACCCATTTACTAATCGTGAAGTAATGTGAGTCATAGATTTGAAGGTATTCGAGATTCCCCCTAGCCATCACATCTACACTGAGGTAAGCCCGACATTGACTACTTTGGGAGAATTGAGGTGTTATAGCACCAAATTCCTCAAACACCAGAGTTACGAATTTATGTAAGCCATGGATCTAGAGAATCCGTTAGGAACCCCTCCTAATTGTTCGATCAAATAGTGGAGGGTTCTGTGTATAGTACTTCAATGAAGTCCTTCTTTTGGAGAGAAGAGTGGCCATAATGCCAAATTCTTTGAAGGCTGGATATACAAAGTAACGAGGACCATAGATCTAGGGACCCTTCAGGATCTCCCATGGCTGTTAGATCTAGATCGTGATCATCCCAGTGTTGACCACTCCGAGAGCAAAGAGGAAGTCTCACCACGGGTCCCGTGAACGTCGAAGTTATGAAGTAACAGAGGCCGTAGATCTAGGGGCTTACATGGACACATCTTATCCATGAGTTCGAAGGGTTTGGAAGGCTATTAATCTTGGGTGATGTGGACCCACATTTGACGTGGCACATGTCACCTAGATTTGTATGTTTCACAGACTCTATGTGCCCATTAAAATGTGACACTTCTCATCCATTGTAGGGGCCACACGTCATCTCTTACTTGTTGTGTGTTACCCATGCTACTTTTTTACTTGGTCCATTTGGTGGGTAGAGCGCTCGAGACCTAGCTGTCATTGCCTCTATTACATCACCACGTGCGAGGGTGGACCCTTCAGAAGTCTAGGACTTCGGGAATCCAGAGGTTTTGGATGCAGTGTCGAGGATAAGATGAAAGGATAGAAGTCTAGATCCACATGGAGGAATTTTGGGCTCCTTCAGGAACTCAGGAATTCGTGACTCCAGAGGACAGGCATGCAAAAAGGAGAAGGGACATTCAACACTGAATCCTTGAATGTCGAACTTCCCTCCAGCCCATGTGTTGTATAAATACCATGTATCGCCATTGAATTAGATGGTGGATGGACCTTCCAAATGGATATAAGAACTTGGGGATGGTACGAATGAGGTGGAGCCATGTGGCCCATGTCCGATAATTCCCGAAGAACTTTGGGAGGCCATAAATTACAATCTAGAGCTCGGTTTTGAGTCTGGTAACAGTCGTTAGAATGATACGGTTGAGTATAAGAGGATGGAAATCTTGGGGATATGATTTGAGATGACTAAAGTAAGAGAAATTTTCATTCCCCATCCCTAGAAAGGGTACTTAGGGGTCGGGTGTGTTACATAATTGTTGTGGTGTATATGTAAATCTAACATTGGTAGCAATGGGAAGAAAGCAAGGTTATTATAGCTTATATTTTTTCATAGTTATATTTGATTGTTGATTACATACAAGTTGTTTAAATGGGATATAGCAATATAAATTTATTATTTAGAAATCCTGGGAGTTATCTTATCAGATATGAAATAGTTTAAAATGCATTCGAACAACACAATAAAAAAATTGACTAAAGCAGATGGAAAGAAAAATATAGAAATGGATATGTTATGTTATGAGACAATTGGAAAATAAAAATCGTATGGAAAGCTTGTATAGTTATTCCAGTTTTGTAGAAATTGAATTGAAGTTGGAAACTTTTGTATAGTGTCTAAAACATATAGATCTTAGTAAAACAGTTTAATTGACTATGTGTAAATAGTTTTACTGTAAAAATTCAATAAAAGGAGGGTCCAATGTTAACAATGAGCATTAAATACAGTGTTTGTCAAAATATAATAGCAATGAATTATGTTTAGTTCCCATACAAGGATAAGCCAATGAATTATCTTTTGTTTATTGTCTATGTGACGTGTGGAGCCAGATTCTATTGTTCCATGCAAATTTCTCATGTACTTGAAAATTTCATAGCATATAAACAATACTTGGAACTTTTTTGGCAAATATTTTTCATATGGCATTTCTCTCAATCCAAAAGGCACATCGTGTGCAAAAGAATTTCAAATTGCATAGACAGGTTGAAATGCAGTGGAATATGAATTTTCTAGTATCAATGTACTTTGAGCCTATTTCCACATGTTTACACAATTAAAAATTAAATAATTTGAACTCTCTCTCTCTCTCTCTCTATATATATATATATATATATATATATATATATATATATATAATGTTGTACAAAAAATTTGTATATAGACTTGTGAATTCATACTTACAACATTTGTTGATGCAGTTAGTATTTCCAGATCTTTGACAACTTCTCTTGTCAGTTGTGCCATAAATGTCCATTGTGTTGTGCGCAAGCAGTTTTGTTTTGTATCTACTATGCTAGTTGTATTTTTAAGTATTCATATATCTCAATCATTTGTTCCTTGCATATAGAATATTGTAACCCTGATATAATTTAACTTGAGATATATTAACATAAAAGAGATAAAGCATTGGCCATCCAAAAACATGATGTTTCATTGTCATTTTTTTTAACTGTTCAGACCCTCTATCTAGAAAATATTAGCAATTGCAGAGTTGCATAGCCATATAGCAATGATGCAAAATAAGTGATATGAAGAACAATTTGGATATATATTTTTGGAGGATGCACAATTTCCAATCTAGTATACATAGCTTTGCAATCTTTTATATTGCACATTGAAACTTGCTTCACATGTTATTGTTTATGTTCCAGTTGAATATGAAACATTCGTTGATTTTGTTCTAGGTATTGCAATTTTGCTTCAACTATAGAATATATCCAAGATTAGATTAATTATTGTTGCAAATTTGTTAGGAGAACAACACCTGGTACATTCAAACATGGAAACAATAGTAGCTAACAGGTCCACAGATTTACCAATATTAGAAAACATGCAAAGGCATGGGAAACACAAATGACATTTAACACAACATCATGGTGGCATGGGACATCCAAGGGCCAGAAAATGTTTGGAAGCACTGAAGTGCCAAACAATCTGATCCAACCTAATTTCACACGTACTATGGATACACGAAGAAATGATGCCACCCTATGCAAAGCACATGATAATACGAGGAATTGTTGGCATGAAGGATATCATTAAACTAATTGATATCGAAAGTGCAATGTATCATTACAGGAACAGTGGTGCATCAAGTTGCACAAAAAAGGAGACCATAGGTCATAATGATAGCATGCTTTAACCAAGGTTAGTAATGTGCATTGTGATGATTGGTACCACATGATCCCCACTAGACAAGGAACATATGATGGAAGAATCCAACAAGCTGGTCGAAAATAAAAGAAGGAAACGATCGCATAATCACAACCTCTACAACCAAATTCTCTAGCTTGGGTCTTTGGTCTTCTTATATGAAAAAAAATATTCACAACAACTTTTCATGCTATGTATTCCTTGGTTGTGTCCTTCCCATTTGTTCCACATCAGAAAATCCCATGCCAAAAAGCTACCTACATTACAAAAACAATCACTCAATGGACTAATTAATGGTCGCAGGTTGATACTACACTGTGACCCATAGCGATCATCCATCCGTTATCCTCCTTTGTCCCTCTTGAAGTTCTGTAGCTTAGAGACTAGTTATGATATACAATAGTTAGAAGAGTATCTAGTTGGCATAATTTTCCTTTCTGGTAGTACTGATGTAGGAGAATCGCTCCACCTCAGTTATGCATCGGCTAGAGAACACATCAGCGTGCATTCAAGGAGGGAGAGGCACCAACCCTCTCATTTTGTTCTTGTTTTAAAATTTTAAAATTGTTTTTAATACAATTAAATGTTGTAAGGCTGGAAGAGCCAAAGAGATGCCTTTGTATAGGAAGTAGTTGAAGTCGCCTTTATTAGGCTGAGCTGGAACAGATCTTGAGCTAGGCCTCAGATGTGAAGATGTAAATGTTCATTCAATGTAAATTAATGAGAGTAGGTGAGTTGGAGGGAGATCTCGAGAAGCCCCTCTTTTGAAAAAAAAGATCTTTGTATCAAGGATTCAGAAGAACAAGGATAGTAGAGGATGTTAAGAGAGAGACAGCATGTTAGGGGATGAGCAAGTAGAGAGATCAAGAGAGGAGAGAACTGAGACTCCGTTGTAGTCCTGTCTTTGTAAACATTGTACAGACATTCTGAGATTAATGAAAAGGATTTTTTCCTGTCCATGAGTTGTCTATGTATTTATGCATTTTAATGTTGTATTTTATGTGTGTTTGTGAATTTATGTGGGTGGAGTTTCAGGAGGACCTGTGGATTGATTCTTGGAGGTTTCAGTGAGAACTCGAAGAGTTTCTCCAGCTCGGGAAAATCGAAGATCCATTGACCGGGAGGTCAAAAGACCATGTTGAGGTAGGGGCACTGCGTCATGTGGTATCAGAGACACTTTTTGTCTGTAGACAATAGGCAGAGGGAGGCAGAAAAACAAAAGGACATCCTAATATGATCAAGTGAATCAAGGTTGTAATTCATCTATATGTAGCAGGTGAAAGGCGACAGAGTACTAATACTCTGTGAGAAGATTGTTGCATGTGTACGAAAACAAAAATTTAAATAGCCAAGTGAGTTGTGGGAGAAAATGGAGATGATATTGGATGTACAGTGATCCATAGACTTGCCAAGAGGGCAGGCAGAGGGTGAAAATGGCTATTGAAGGCCATGAACGTGGTCAAGGAAAGGACTGCCAGCAGAAAAGTAAAGGATAAATTGACAAGGAGATCATTGAGATAAGAGAAAGAATGGAGAGACTAGAATTGAAGATGCAGTGGGAGGTGAAGGTATGCTGGAGGTACGAATGGATCTGAACAGGAAAGTAAAATGGCCTGTTCAAAAGTTGTTGGATAGAAAGCAACAACAATAAATGAGAAGGTGGCTGAGGGAATTATAAAACCTCATTGACACAGAGGAGGAACTAATTCACATCTATGAACCAAATATAAGGAGACACCTCATTGATGAGGAGGAGGTGAAATCAGGTCTAGATCTCATAAACTACTAGGAGGGAAGAGATGGATTTTCATATTTCCAAGTGGGTAATGAAATGAGATCATTGGAGGATCTCATAGACTGTCAGGATAACAATAGTGGAAATTCATATTGCCAGGTGGGAAATGATATGAGATTAGCAGAGGGTTTCATGAACAACTAGGGGGGAAGAAATGGACTTTCAAGTTGCCAGGTGGGCAATGGAAAGAGATCAGTTGAAGGTCTCATATACTGCCAGAGGAGCAGTGGTGAAAGTTTAGATTTCCAGGTGGGCAGAAGAGAAGAACATCCAAATTGCCAGGTAGGTAAGGGGAAAGAAATGAGACTGTCTAAGAGTCTCATGAACTCTATTGATAGTTCATACCAGTAAGGAATGTTGATAGATGAAGATTAATGTGGGTTTGCAGACCATGTGAATGAATATTTTGAGAAGTTAAATACTTTCACCATCCAAGAGGGAGATCAGAAGAGCATTTTGATCATTGGAGGGATCAAGGAATTCCTACCAAGCATCCGAGTAGAGGCCATGGTACATGATGAAATTGCAGTAGAAGAAGAAAGACAACCGACATAAAATGTCAAACAGGAGAACATGGAGAAGACATTGATGCCTACTGTTGGGCCTGAGATATGATCATTTTCATGACGGTTATTATACACTTTTCCCATATGTATATATGTGTTTTTCATCTTTTTGAAGGATCTTTTTGGAGAATTTGATGATAAAATGGTATGATCGGCATAAGGTACGTGTAATTCATGTTTAATGATTACATCAAGTGTAATTCAACATGTTCTATGATTTCCAAGAGTTAATTCATGTTTTTTTGGTGTTATAGGGAAGAATCACAAGGCGTTTTTCTATCCAGCACTCTGTCCTGTACTTCATCTGACACTATTACAGGCAACAAACTTAAACATTAATTTTTGGGAGGATGAAGTGGAATCTGAAAAATCTGGCACATGGGTTTTCTGCGAAGTATGCTGAATTAGGTTCAAGCCAGGCCATTTCCTAAAATTGTGAACGGATTAAGAGCAGTTTGTGGTTCTCAGTTCCGACACTTGTTTCAGCACTTGATCTGGCACTCGTTCCAGCACTCGATCCAGCACTCATTCCGGCACTCAATCCATAACTCGTTATGGCACCCAGTATTGCACAACTACCATTATGGCATCATTCAGTTTGGATGATTTTGGTAACCCTGTGATGAAAACCATGGATATGGTTTCCCATTTCCATTCCAGAATTGGTAGGGGTTGCGAAAATCCTATTGGATGTTGGTGCTCTACCTTAACCTATTGACATTCTAGACATTTGTCTGAGTAATCAACCATGTCCTTTTTAATTCCAGGCCAATAAAATAACTTCCTAGTGGTTGTGATCATCATCTGATAACCATGATGACCAATATATGGCCTTTTGTGTAGTTCATCCATTATGAACCTCTTCAAGTCATCAAAATTTGGAATATACAACCTACCTTTGTAAGTTAGCAAGCCATCATTCAACAATTGATAACCCTCATACTTCATCCCTGTGGGTTCTTCTTCCAAGTATGATTTTACAGTCTTGAAAAAATGCATATGTTTCTTGTGCACTTTTGACTCTCTCCTTGACGTCTATTTCATAGACGCTTACAACTGCCAAGTGAATCACTTTGATAGACATTGTTGTAGGAAAATTCTACTAGTGGTAGGTAGTATTCCCACTTCTTAGGCTGATGCATTACATGCATCCTTAACATGTCCTCTAATACTTGGTTTACCCTCTTGGTATGTCCATCATTTTGAGGGCGATAGGTTGTACTAAATAGAAATTTAGTTTCAAAACTAGCAAACAAAGATTTCCAAAAATTTGAAGAAAATTTCGCATCTTGGTCGGATATGATTTCCTTAGGCATGCCATGCAGCCTAAATATTTCTTTCATGAAAATAATGGCAATATCTATTTCCATGCAAGTTGACTTGACGGGAATGAAGTGGGTAGTCTTGATCAGTTTGTCCACAACTACCATGATGGTGTCGTTATGTTTGGCTGATTTTGGTAACCCTGTGATGAAATTCATGGTGATAGCTTCCCATTTCCATTTCGGAATTGGTAGGGGATACGATAGTCTTGCTAGATACTGGTTCTCTTCCTTAACCTGCTGACATTCTGGACATTTGGCTAAGTAATCAACCATGTCCTTTTTCAGTACGGGCCAATAAAATAACTTCCTAGTGGTTGTGATCATCTTCTCATAATCAAGATGACCAGTATATGGTTTTTTGTGTATTTCATCCATTGTGAACCTATTCAAGGCATCACAATTTGGAATATACAACCTACATTTGTAAGTTAGTAGGCCATTATTCAACAATTGAGAACCCTCATACTTCATCCATGTGGTTCTTGTTCCAAGTATGATTTTACAGTCTTAAAAAATTCATATGTTTCTTGTGCATTTTTTACTCTCTCCTTGATGTTTGTTTCACAGGTGCTTACAACTTCCAAGTGAATCACTTTCATACTTTTGCTAAGGGCATCAACCACTCTATTTTCCTTTCCTTTGATATGTTTGATTTCAAAATCAATCTCATTAAGGAGATCCATCCATCTCGCTTGTCTAACATTGAGCTTTGGTTGATCAAACATATATCTCAACCCACAATGGTATGTCATAAGCACAAATCTTCTACCCAGGAGATAATGCCTCCACATTTTTAGAGCATGCACTATGCCAACCAATTCTAGATCATGGGTCACATAATTGATTTCATTCTCATTCAATTTTTTGGATTCATAGCAAATTACATGTCCTTCTTGCATAAGGACTCCTCTGAGTCCTTCCTTGTAGGAATTTGTACACACAATGAAGTCTTTGTTTGGGCCTGCACTTTTCATCACAGTTGCATTGGTTAGAAGGTACTTCATCTATTGGAATCTCTCTTCACATTCTAATGTCCAAATGAATTTAACTCCCTTTTTCTGAAGGCATGTGATTGGGAAACCGATCTTGGAAAATCCCTCTATGAACCTCCTATAGTATCTTGTTAGGCCCATAAAGGATATGATATCAGATACATCCTTTGGGGTAGGCCAATCCATGATGGCTTTGATCTTGTGAGCATCAACTACCACTCCTTCTTCAGAAATAACATAGCCTAAGTTATGGACTTGTTTATGGAAAAAGTCACACTTAGTAAAATTAGCATAGAGTTGATGTTCTCTTAGCACTTGAAGCACTAACTTGAGATGTTCTTCATGTTCTTCCCTATCCTTAGAATATATTAGGATAACATCAATGAAAACCAATACAATATGTCTAAGAACTTATTGAGTACATTATTCATTAAGCACATAAAAGTGGTTGGTGCATTGGTTATCCCAAATGGCACCACCAAAAATTCATAGTGACCATATCTTGTCCTAAATGTTGTTTTGTGGATGTCTTCATCCTTAATTCAGACCTGATGGTATCCAGACCTCAAGTGAATCTTGGAGAAAATTTAAAGCACCCTTTAATTGTTCAAACAAGTCACCGATCCTTGGCAAGGGATACTTATTCTTAATGGTCATCTTATCGAGTTTCTTATAGTCTATGCACAACCTGATTGTTCCATCCTTCTTTTTCACAAACAAGGTTGGTGATCCCCATGGAGACACACTAGGATGAATGTAGCCTTTGTCCATCATTTCCTTTAGGTGCAGTTTGAGCTCAACTAGCTCTGGTGTACTCATTCTATAGGGTGTTCTAGACACTGGCACCGCTCCTGGTGCAAGTTTTATTGAAAAGTCAATATATATTCTTGGAGGTAGACATGCTACCTCTTCTAGAAACACATATTTATACTCTCTTAATATGGGATTTTCCTCTAGGATGGTTTTATTTTTCTCGACATTGTCCAACACATGTATTGCAAATAAAGGGAATCATTTTCTACAATACTTCTTCACTTGAATGGTTGATCTTTGTCTCACTAAGACAGGATTTTGAATCCCTTCTTCATATTCACACTCCAAATTTTGATTGTAATAGTTCAACTTGGTTTTATGGGAAACCAACCAGCCCATGCCAATTAGAAGGTCATAAGATCCTAAAGAGATCATTTATAGGGTTTCTTGGGTGGGCCATCCATCCATAATGAATTGGCATGCTGTTATGACCTCTGTTTCTTTTATTTTGGTTCCAGTGGCTAGTTCTACTAGCCATGATTTAACATGTTTAACTTGTTTCAATTTACATTTATCAATAGTCTGAGGGGAAACATAACTCAAATTAGAACCAGGGTCAATTAAAATGGAAACTAGATGGTTGGAAATCATACCTTCCATCTCCACCATCGAAGCTTGGTGGTTGGTTTGTCTATTGTCCAATGTTGCATAAATTTGTGGCATGATCCTAGCCACATTATTGACTGTGGTAACCTCTTGGACGTTGTATGCCCTCCTATTGTTATGTTTCCTATATGGGAAGTATCTCAGTAGATTTTATTCTCCACAACCCCAACATTTCAAGGGTTCTCTCTTTGCTTTATCAGTCTCACCTTAGGCTGCTCCAAAGGGTTTATTTCCACTCTAAGAGGAAATTTTGTTGATATACACTTTTAGTAGGAAGGCTCATCTTATAACCCTTCCCATAGTTCTTAAATTTTGAGGGTTTAAACCCCTACTTCTTGAATCTTGAATTATTTTTCTTCTTCCAGTCCTCATGAGGTTTTGTATTATTCTTGAATTGCTCATAACAATACCTTGCCTTTCGGATAGTGTCTTCTAAGTTATTTGGCTCATCAAATTCAATTATGTTCCAGAAGGATTGAGTTAGTCCACTGATAAAGCGTTGCATCTTTACATTTTCATCCTTTATGTAAGGTACATACATTATCAACTCATGGAATTTGTTGATATATTCATCTATTGTAAGTTGTCCCAATTTGAGTTCATAGAACTCCTTGGTCTTCCCATTAAACTATTTCTTTGATAGATACTTCTTCTTGAAGTATTTCTCAAATTGTTTCCATGAGAAGTCCTTCTCATGGATTCCTTTCACATTCCTAAGGTCCTCCCACCAAATGGAGGACTTCCCATTCAGGCTAAAAATGGCTATTCGAACCTTTAAATTTTCATAGTAGTCATGGACTTTGAAGTACTTCTTCAAGCGAATCAACCAAACTTGTGCTTCTTCCCCCTTCTTAATTTCTCCATAAAAAGTAGGTGGTTTTTCTTTCTTGAACTCTTCAGGGTAATGACTCTTGGAATGTTTCCTCCTCTTTCTTCTCCTCTGGGAATGTGAAATAGTTTTTCTACTAGAGGATCCCTTGGAGATATCAGTTTCCTCACCAGAGGATTCTTCCGATGAGTGTCTCTTGGCTCCATGTTGGGCCTTCTTTGAGGATCTCCTCCTGGTGTGGCCACTTTCAGGACCATGCTTTCTTGTCTCAGGTGGAATTTGGGTTTTCATAGTGTTATTTATGTCCACATGACTGGTTGTTGGTCCATGGTGCAGTTTCCTTTGTATATCTGATAAGCTTTGCAATAGGACTGCATTAATTTCAGTTTACTTTTCCTTCTCTTTTATAAGCTTTTCATTGTCAGCCTTACAACTATGTAATTCTTCCATGAGGCTTCTTACAGTTTCAACGAAATATGGAGGGGTTTCCAATACCATCCTTTCATCATATTCTTCCTCTCTATTTTGGGATATTTTCCCCAATTCATTATGTGTCACCATCCTTTATGTTGTAGTTTTCCTGTGGTCCACTGACTATTTGAGTGCTGGTAACACATTTTTCATTAGTTAATTATCCATTAGTTTTTGAACAACTGATAGTTCAAATTTTGAAAAATATATAACAACAACAAAAAGTTTCATTCCTTTCTTCAATAGAGGTTTAACTAAGCCTTTTAGGAATGGGTTAAGATAGGGTGTTAGCCCTAAATTGTTTCTAGTAATATTTTTACGTGACTCGTTCATAAGCCCAAGTAGGCCAAGTGTTGTTGCCTACTCTGATACCAATTTGTAACACACCCAAGCCCTAAGTACCCTTTCTAGGGATAGGGCATACAAATTTCTCTTAGTTTAGTTGTCTCAAATCATCTCTTGAGATCTCCATCCTCTTCTACTCAACCGTATCTTTCTAACGACTGCTACTAGACTAAAAAATGAGCTGTGGATTAAAGGTTATGGCCTCTTAAAGTTCTTTGAGCATTATCAGACATGGGCGACATTGCGCCCACGTGGCTCCACCTCATTTGTACCATCCCCAAGCTCCTACATTAACGGGGAAGGTCCATCCGCCTTCCAATCCAACGATGGGGCATTTTATTTATTTAACACATAGGATAAAGGGAAGTTCGGCATTCGACACTTCAACACTAAACATCCCTTCTCCTTTATGAATGTCTTTCCTCCGGAGTCCTGAATTCCTGAACTCCCAAAGGATCCTAAAATCTTGACATGTGGCTCAGACCTTCGGGCCTTTCAACGTATCCTCAACAATGCATCCCAAACCTCTGAATTCCCAAAGTCCTGGACTCCCGAGGGGTCCACCCTCACACGTGGTGACGTGCTAGACATGTAGGCAAGGATAGGTGGGTCCTGAGGACTCCACACACCAAATGGACCAAGTAAGAAAGTACCAGGGGTGACACACGGTAAGGCAGAGATGACGCATGGCCCATATAGTGGGTGACACATGTCATGTTTTAATGGGAACATAGGGTCTGCAAAACATATGAATCTAGGTGACACATGGCACATCAAATGTGGGTCCACGTCACCCCGGACTAATAGCCTTCCAAATCCTTTGATCTCACGGATAAGGTGTGTCCACATAAACTCCTGGATATACAGCCTCTATTACTTTGTAACTTCGATGTTTTGGGCATCCGTGGTGCGATTTCCTTCTTTCTCCTGGAGTGGTCAGCCTCGGGTTGACTATGGTCTATATCTAATGGTCATGGGAGATCCATAAGGGTCCCTAGATCTATGGTCCTTGTTACTTCACAGATCTGGCCTTTGGAGGATTTAACGTTATGGTTACTCCGCTCTCTCGAAGCAGGACTTCGTTGAAGTACTGCATGTGAGTCCCTCCACTATTTGGATGGTTATGAGGGGTTCCTAACAGATTCCCTAGATCCACGGCTTACATCAATTCATAACTTTGACGTTCGTGGAATTTGGGTGCTATAAAACCTCATTTATCATGAATTAGTCAACGTCAGACTTACCAAAACATAGATCCAACGGTTAGGGGGATTCCCGAATACCCTCGAATTCGTAGCTCACATTACTTCATTATTGGTAAATGGATCAGGATTTAACTATGGGATAGGTCTATCTTCCCTGGTTAGGTAAACCTCCAGACATCAGTCAATATCGTGGGTAACCATACCAATAGGTTTACTTTAGCTTGTTTACAAATGGTAAGCGAGTAACACTCCAGAGCTCTGAACTCCCAGAGTTCCGAACTCTTGGATTTGCGAAGCTAGAAAGGTTTATCTCCTTTTAGGCCTAGCGCAGGGTTCCTAGACCTTGGTCATGTAGGTCCTTTGAAAATTCTCATGGGCTATGCACTAATATATTAGGCATGAATTGGTTAAGGACACAAGAATGAGCCCTCCATCACACAGGTGAAGGGTTTGAAGGAGACTCCCTCCTTCCATAGATTTTGTACTTGGTATTCCCATGAAGGTATATTCGAGAGGTCGACAGGACATAAGCATTCCAGTAAATCCTACCCTGACTCTCTTGTAGGCTTACGTCCCATAACTCTCTAACTTCTAAGATAAGGAAAGTAGAAGACCATTCAAAAGCATGGGTTCATAGAGAGACAATACATATTTCTACCTTAATCATTCAATACAGAACTTAGTCATAGACATATAAATATATTCAATCATTATTTCCATTTCAATACACCGAGTATGAAAATACTTATCAGAAAACTAGAATCGTGAAGAGACTACTAAAAGGGTTGTATGTTTCCACCCAATCATAGGCACAACCACTCGTGAATAGATTTACCATTGACCACCCACAAGCTAGACCATGATTCTCTGAGAGAAACTCTTTTTTCTTGCTCTATGATAGTCATGGATGGAGGTTACCCTCCTCCTCCCATAGGATCTTGACAACTGGTTTTATCTGTACCAAGAAAGGAGGTATGCACGAGTAATTCCATAGTCACTTTTCATCCCTGTTTATCATCTTCGACTGAAAACATTGCCAACATCTTCTTGCACCCAAAATGAGCTTATTTCTCAGTTCCCCCTCGAACCAGAGAGTTTAAAACACTATTTTCTCTTCTAGGAGATTGGTCTCTCCACTCTGATTCCTCGCAAATCTGTCTCTGCCCACAAATCACCTCTTTTATTTCCTTCCTCACCAAGGTTGCATGGGTCTGGATCGCCAAATCGTGGTAAGGTCTGGAAGTATTCCAGATGGGTACTCTACCCCATCTCCCCATTAACTCTTGAGGAGGACTCTTCCATCTACCATTCTGACCGGTAATTCATTTCTGGGTTAGAGGACTATTTGTTAAATTTGGCAGCATCGACAGTCATTCTCCAATGAGAGGCCATATGGGCCACCCTGAGGCTAGCCAGGGAGATTTGGAGAATCAACCAGTCTTGTG
>JASDQU010686478.1:4600-22159 GCA_032191745.1 Picea mariana
TGTAACCATATGTTAACTTAGATAGGCAGTTGAAATCAAATCTTGGAGGATAGAAGATGTATTTTCTATATATTTTTGGATCCTTCATGAACTCATGGTTAGCGAGTGAGTGAGAAAGTTTTATTGACTGCATATTGTAAGTTTTTCTAAGATTAATGAAATTTTGAGACCAGAAGTACCTGGAACTTGACATCAGAGATACATGTGATTATTGATTTTTTATCCTTGTACTTGCTTTGTGTATGTGATCTCACTGTTGAATCATTTTATGTTCTATGTTTTATTTTATATGTTAAAGTGAAATAGATGTGTATGAATTCATCTTAATCTGATGCCCTATGCATGTATTTTCCTTCCCTGTTCCTGCTATAATTTCCTTGGGATTCATCCTTAATGATAGATGCCCTAAGGGATTAGTGTTTTATTTATGTTATTTCTACTACAATGATATTTAATTGGTATAAAGAAGTGTTTTATATCTTTCCTCTGATAAGCCATTTTCCAACCCACCAGTGTCCAATAGTTTGTTGATCTCTGACCTATGACTCCATTGCCCAATGGATTTTTCATCTGCTTTGCCACCAACTCTATAAACCTTGTTTTGTTCTAGAGATCTAGCCTTTGAGTAAAACTAAATCAATCCTTTCATTGATTGATTTGAAAGAGAGATCCCTCTCTGGGTTGGAAGGGCTAGCTTCCAGCCTCAAGATTGGTTTGTGGTTACCTCTGTGACTCACCTCCACAACCAGGGAAATTTACGAAGTGATAACAAATGAAAAACACAAAATTTTCTCACAAGAAAAATAAGCATCTCATCCATTTGTTAGAAACATGACAAAGACCCGACTAAATGAAGAGAGACAAGATTTGGTGGCACAGGGCACTGACATTAACCTCTGGCATGCGGATACTACTTTGAGTGTGATCCAAGTTGTCGTGTTCAACAACCTTGCCAATGAAGAAACCTATCCTGGTAACAAATGACCACCCCGACTAGAGCACCGCTAATTGGTTCCAAGAGAGGGAGCCTAAGCTCCACCACATCTTCGAAGCCATTATTCGGTGGTTGTCACTGTAGATGTAGCAACAGGAGGAGGAGACTCTTGCTTTATATGCAATGGTGCAAATGTCATGGGTTTAATGATTCCATGATGTTATGGACTACATGCCTCTAAATTCCCATCCAAATTCGACTCCATTCTCATCCTCGCCCTTATTCGTCAATTGTTCTATATTCTCTACACTTTCCAAACATCATTCGTTGTGTGTGTGCTGCAACATGACATTGAAATCAATTCACTCAAATAAAGGACATGACATGTTTGCAAAGAGCATGCTCTTACTGTATTTGCATAATAGAAAGACAGACGTCGCTTGAAGAATGATGCAAGCATAATAGAGTCGGTGTAGATGGGAAGGGATGGTGCAAGTGGGGGACGAGACAGGTGGACGGTATATTAAGTAGAGTGCAGAGGATGACAGGTGGCAGGTTTTGATAGGCTTTAGACAGACGACGAAGTTTGGAAAAGAACCGCCCCTTAAAAGAACGTCTTCGGCGTAATAATTAATTTAATATTAAAATATAACTTAAATAAAAGAATAAAAAATTATGGTAAAGGAAGTAAACTTTAATAATATTATGCATTAAATATGATTAAATATGATTAATTTAATATTAAAATATAATTTAAATAAGAATATAAAAAATTATTAAGACCATTAAATGATTTATTATGTTGAAGGTATATAATTAATAAGAAGGATTTATTTTGCACGAATTGAAACACGGATTTCACCATCAAGTGCATTCATGAACTGGAAAGAGAATGATAATTCTCTGTATAATTAGACAGGAATTACTTTGTGATAACTAGTGGTGTTTAAGTAGTGGACGGCAACGACGTCTAATGATAAAGTACTAAGTAATGGGATAGTTATTAATTTTCAGAACACTTGAAAAAAGGATTAAAAAAAACACATTTTTTTAAATCATTTTTATTTTTGACAATTTTAATTAAAAACAAATAAAATTAATCAATTCATATTTATCAACCAATTAAAAATAAAAATTTATATTTTAAAAGTTTAAAATTTTTATTTTTTATTTTTAAAATATTCAATTTTACTAAACTAAACTTTATTAATAAAATTTAAAAATTTATAAACTAACTTGACCTACAACCAATTAAAATATAACCTTCATGTCGAAAGTATAATAAACTTGAAATTGGAGTAAACAAAGTTATACATATTAAATAGTGAAATTTATCCCCGCTTTTGTTTCTCTTAGTTGTTGAAGGGTTAAGCAAAGCTATTGAGGTGAAAGTAAGGGAGAAAAGACTAACATGTATATCAGTGGCTAGAGGGATACGGATTACTCACCTGATGTGTGTTGATGATGTGATCCTGTTTGGTAATGGTATTATAGCTGAGTGGGAAGTCTACAAGGATATTTTGACTCTTTTCTATAAAGCTACACGAATGGCCTTTAGTCCTCAAAAATCCTTGTTTCTTGAAGCAGGGTGGGAGGAAGAGGACTTAGTCTTACTGAAGAAGATTCTGCCTTTTGAAGTAAAACCAGTGGAGAATGGCTTTAAGTACCATGGTTGTTTCTTGAAACCAAATTGTTATATTAATTATGATTGGAAATGTTTGGTGAAAAAATTTGGAAAAAGGATTGTTAATTGGAGTCACAGATGGTTAAGTTTAGGGGGAAGGGCAATTTTGGTAAAGGTTGTTCTTGAAAGTATACCAATATATTGGTTGTCATTTGCTAAAATTCTCAAAAATATATTAAATACCATTAGGAGAAATATGTTTAGCTTCTTATGGATGGGGAAAAAGACAAAAGAAGGGATACATCTGATAAGTTGGAATAAAATTGCTAAACCTAAAAAACTGGGTGGGTGGGGCTTGAAAATATATTTACTTTTGGGAAAGTTTTAGCTGCAAAAAGCTTATGGAGGTGTCTAATGGTACCTGGGTTATGGCATGAGGTGATCTGCAAAAAGTACCTAAAGAAGAAATATGTGGTAGAGTGGCTCAGGGCTAGAAGCATTAGCAGGTCTGGTATTTCCAATATTTTGAGAGCTCTAACCTCCTCTTTATCCTTAATAACTGATTGGTTGGTTTGGCTTCCTGGGAATGGAAGACATATCAGAATTGGTGTTGATCCTCTAGTAGGGTCTCATAATTATTTTAAGTTGACAAGAAACTTTATGTTAGCACTAAAGGCTCAAGGAATTGCATACTTAGCACAAGTTGAAAATCAGGCTTGGGAAAACACAAGGTATTCTACATGGAAGAAGTCCGAGGATCTAGGCTTAGAAGGGGAACTTAAGGAGGAGTGGAGTAATTATGTTAAAGGACTAGTGAGTTCAGGTTTTGAATTGAATAAGGAGGAAGACTTACTTTTGTGGTCCTGGGACACTAAAGGAGGGCAGGTTTCAGCCAAAGAAGCTTATGAAGTTCAGTGGGTGGACACAGTTGAAGATGATTATGTTTTCTAGTATAATGGTTTATGGAAGTGGCAGGTACCTTTAAAAATTAAACTTTCTTGAACAAAGAATACTTACATGGGAGAATCTCTGTAAAAGAGGTTTTATAGGGCCAAGCAAATGTGTTTTATGTGAGTCTCATGAAGAAAATATAAAACATCTTTTTGTTGACTGTATTTTCACAAAAAGTATCTGGTTATCTATAAAAAAGGATATAAAGTTTGTAAGTGACTAGGAAGGAGAGCGGGTGAAAGACTACCTTGTTAACTGGTTAAAGAATAGGGAGAATTGGACAAAACTACCTGTGTTTATTCGATGGGAAGTGTGGAAACATAGAAATTTGCTTATTTTTGAAGATCGACCAATTAATAGGGCCTTTGTTTGTAAAAACATACTACATCATTTGAGAGAATCTAAAACATCCAATTCTCCAAAGGTTAGAAAGATGGATAGGCCGCCTTTTATAAATTGGAATCATGCAATGGGGTTCTTTGATGGTGCTTCTCAAGTTAGGGGGGGGGAGTGTGGGGCTGGAGCAGTGATTAAATGTCCATTGTTAGGCATTTTCAGGCTTAAAATGAGTTGTGGGAGTGGCACAAATACAAGGGGTGAATTGATAGCTTTGTGGAGCTTACTTTACTTTGTTAGTTTCAAAAAGATTCCAGTTTTACATTTGGTAGGTGATTCAAAAGTTATTATTGATTGGTTTAATAATATGAATGAAATACAGGTGATCTCACTTCTACCATGGATGAGAAGAATCAGAAAGCTGAGTGGAAAGTTCAGTCTACTAAAAGCTGATCATATTTATAGAACATATAATCAAGGTGCAGATTTGTTATCAAAAGCAGCACTTGAACTTGAGAAAGAGGGTATTTTCTACGTAGTGAATCCTGAAAGAACAGCAAAAAACTTTGGAAAATTGGAAATTAACTAAGCTAGTCCTTTTTTATTGAAAAATAAATCTTTTTTTTTTTTTAACTTTTGGTCTTGTTAAAACTTTTGAAAACAGTTGTTTCAATGGCTGATACATAGTGTATCCAGCAAATAAGATGTAATTTTAAACTCTGAATAAACTTGTTTTAAACTGTAGCAAAAGAAAAGAGAAGTTGGCAGAATGTGAACTTTTTTTATATTATTATAACATAATTATTATATTTCCTTAATATAAGTATTTTTCTTGGTACTTTTTTTAACACACAACATATTGTTTTTAAACCATAAACGAAGTCCGTCGAAAAATAATGCTCTAAACGCCACCTATATGCTTCCCTTGTTTTCCCATAGTAAAGTTGATACCTTTGCTTTTTTCCATACATTCTCACATACTAAAGTTTTCCAAACATGCTTTATCTTTCTCTCTTTTGTTTTTGTTTTTTTCTTATTATAAATTTAGTGCTTTTTTAAAACTCAGATTCTCAAATATATAAAATAGTGTTCGAATGAATTGTAAACTATGGATAAATAATGTGTGTTGTATAGTAATTATACTAATATAAATAGTAAATGTTTTAGAATGGAAGAAAGTCAAATAAATAATATACATAGTAATTATTTTAGAGTGAAGAAAATCAAATAAGATGATGTAATTGTTGTTCATCAATTTTTATTTTTTATTTTTTTTAATAAAAGGTGAAAAATATCATATCATAACTTTAATAAGGTGAAAATAAGGTTTTAAAAGAGGATGAAGTAGTCCTAGGATTGCTACTCATGCATTTTCTAAGAAAATCTGCATAGTGATTTTGGGAATTAATAGGAAGGAATGTGTTCCCACTTGTTTTGCTTAGACTATTCAAAAAACCTTTAGCATGACTCCTACTTCTTCTATGTGGACTTAAATCTAGGGGTTATTGAGCATCACCAAGTTCAAATTATAGCTTTGAACAGCTCAAGGACATTGGAGGTACATTGTTGACAACATCAGTGGATGCCCAACAGTTGAGTCTACAGACGACAAGGTAGCGACACAAAAAAATTCTACAGGCGTTACCTGGTACGTACAAGTGTAAAGACATTTTTTTGAGTATTTACATCTAATACTCATATAAACAAGTGTCCCCATGAGGAATGATTGAGATGGACAATTTTGATATGATTTTTTTTTATTAATTTGTATATGTGTTGATATTCCCCCTATACGCTTTCATTATTCTCTCTATTGAATGCTCCCCTAGTTCTTGTGCGGTCCAAAAGAGGAAAAAGATGAGTTGTGGGCTTTATGAGATGGATAAAAAAAATCCATGAAGGTTCCAGCTTAGATCCATTCGCCAAATCCTCTCATAGATTCATTGTGTTTTGCACATATGTTATCAGGTTTTCCTTTTCCTCTTCATGTTGTTGTAGTGATCCACATAAGAAATGGTTTGTGTAGATATATACAAATCATTAATCTCCCATTATGCAATTGTTTTATTTATTTATGTACATTTCCAACATTTAATTGATCGAAGCCATTAAAACTAATCTTAAAATGGGTCATTTTAAAAAAAGAAGGGACCTATCAATAATCCCCTTTGCTCTATATTGATTTGATCAAGAATCTATGCAAAACTCCACATTGAGATATGTCGAACTTTATTAATTATTATAAATATCAATATTAGAATTTTTTAGTTAAAGTTTGTTTCTCATATATTTTGATTTCTTCGTTTACCACATATTAGTGTTTATCAACCTTTTTATATTTAGAATTAAACAATAATCAAAATTATTTAAATAACTAATAAAAATAATAATAATCACAAGTATTAAAATAATTAATAGAAATAATAATAACAATCACAATTATTTAAATAACTAATAAAAATAGTAATAATTACAATTATTGACCTCTAACTCAGTAACTTACTTTTTTTTTAACCAAAACAAAAATTCTATTCATTCAAAAAAGGTTGTTGTAGAAACAAACATCAATTTACATATATCCAATTCTAGAGTCCTTAAACATGTTTAAACATGTCTTTGAGAGAACTACAAAAAGTTTCCAACAAACTACTAATTGCTTGTTCCAAATTGGCCTAGAAGTGGCTTGTTTCACATAAATTCCCAAAATGCAGATAATTATGAAAAACATTACTTTACTGATAAGTAGGGGCACTTCCTTCTTCTTTTGCCTCTCATACGAGTGAGGGGCACTTTGTACTTCAATCTCCACGGGGTCCCTTAACTATTGAATTGATTCTTCCTTCCTAAGCACAACTTGATATGAGTTCTCTATTCTCTTATTATTGGATGTCATTGTTGAAGATTCGACACGCTATTTTATGCTAAGATTACACATCCTATCACATTATGTGTCTAGGAAGTCTACCCTCTGCTTATAATGCTCAACAATATTCATTCCATTAGCTAAATTATTAGAGTAGTCTTGCTCAATCTCTACCAATTTGGTAGATAGAACTAATACAACATCTCTAGTGGCCTGGATAAATTCCTCATGCGGACGCATTACTCGCCAAAGCTCCTGTAAATATCCTTTGTCCATGTTACTTATCCCTCTTCCGACTACCTATAAACAATGTGAGTGCAACCTTTGGGTTACTTTATTGCTAAAACTATCATCAGTTTTTGGGATCCCAACATTGGCAGCTAAAGGCATTGGATAGTCAACCCAAAATCTAAAAGAGCTCGCACTCTCGAGCCTCAAATTTTTACACCAACCTTTGATTGTTAATCCCACCTCTGTATTTTGCAACCCAAATCCTCTAAAATCTATAGCAAACTTGTTGCATCCATCCACTTTGTCACGTCTTAACATACTTGAGGCTTTGAGTAGCAAGAAATTTGAAACAAGATTCATAATCCTTAACCCAAACTTGTTGTACACAACTTTGGAATTTAGGCCTAGCTCTGTGATTTTAAATCGACCCGCAATTATTTCACAACCCCCTAAATTTTGGAAATTCTACTGCAGATATTGACCAACATTCAAGTAGAAATCAAACCCCAAATTACACCACCTAGACCCTCAATTTCTCGAAGGACGAGTTCAGAAATTAGAGAGAGGGACTGAGAGTGAACTCTGAAACCAAACCAGGAGGAATAACAAGGGAAATTCACTCCAATCAACCTAGGAATCACATATAGAAATACTAAAAAAAACAATAAAGACATACACCAAAATGATTACTAAGATTTGTCAAAATCCTTGCCAAGCCACCAATCCACGATAAAAACCAATTAAAAAAACGTCAACGCTTGAACCTTAGATTACCCATAATCCCACTATTGTTGTACCTAAGAATTTAATTTCCACACTTGAAGACTGGGTTCACATGGATATGCTAGCTTTCAACGTCCTCGAACCACCCTTCCCAGTGTTATGATGTTGTATTAATAAATGTTGGATCATGAGTATAGATAAAACATTTAATATCCCTAATACCAATCATAGGGGATGGCCTTTTGATCTCGCACCCCATATTTTATCAATATTCCAGGCTAAGTTTTGATGCACATTTTGCTAGAAGATCTACATACTCATTTAGTTCCCTTTTTATGTGATAGAAGGAAACTTTAGTGAAGAAATTAAGTTCGTGTTTAATTCTTGAGATGATGCTCTTTAGTTTGGCACCTTTAGGAAAGTATTTCCTTATCAAGTCCTTAATTATGAGCATAGAGTCCCCGAAGACTCATAACACTCTTATGTTTGCCTCCTTTGAAATGGATAAACCACACCAAAGAGCATAAACCTCAACCAATTTATCGGAGAGCTTACCCAACCCCCAAGTTTAAAATATTATAAAATTCCCTCTAGGACCGTGTAGGCTCCCACCCACTCTTGTCATCCCTGGATTGTTCTTTGAAGCTCCATCAAAAAAAAGAGAGAAACAACTTTGTTGTCTTTCCCACACTGGGCACTCAAATTTCTACATTCTTAATTTTCATTGAGGGCATCCATTTGATTTGACCATGATGCTGAGAATGTCATCTTGGCATAAATTAAAATGTTTAATCCAAAGCTCTTCCACGCTATCCAGCCCTTGATCTTTCTGTTTAATTATGGTTTTGAGATGCTCTGCTAAAACTACTTTGGCTTTGGTTCCTATAACCATTGATCTTTCAAGGACATTGTTAAAAATTGCATTATTCCTTGCCAACCAAAGTTTCCAGCAAATATGTTTGGGAATTGCAAACCACATTCTTTTGAAGGTGTTCTTTTTTATAAGGATCCTTGATGGTTTCTGCCCCACAGACTAAACATCTCGGTCCATGAAGTTGGCCATTTCACTCGATGGCTTATCCTAGTGAATACACATATACATACTTCTTTAGATATAATGCAATGAAAGAAAAGGTGTTGAGTTGTTTCTTCCATTGAAAAGCACAATTCACATCTGGAGGGTCCTTGTATTCCACTTTTTCTTAAATTTTCAGTAGTTAGTAGTTTCTTGTGTGTCATGATCCAACAAAAGGAATCGATTTTAGGGAGCCCATTACTATTCTAAATATGTTTCCATGAAGGAGAACACTAAGGTAAAGGAATAGAGGTTAGCAAGGAAAGGTAACCATCTTTCACTCAATAAATTGAATCTCCCCAACCCCTATAATCACTAATTCTCTTATTCAAAGGGACACATCCTTTTAAATTTAATAATAGAGCAAAGATAAGGGATGAAGATGATCCATATGTTATCCAAGGTTCCACCTCATCCAGCTACTAGGATTCTCATCCCAGAAAAATATATCATTTAGAGTTTTTATATTAGTTGAGTCCATCCATGCTTTGAGAGGGGCTAAGTCATTATTAGCAACCAAATTGTCTTTCCCTGGTATGTTTTCATTCCATATCATAATTTCCTTGCCATTTCTAGGGACCTATGTGAGTTTAGAGTTTATTAAGGGAATCATCGCTTTCAAAATATTCATAATATGTGATCATTTATGATCATTCACCATTCTCTCTATACACCTATTTATAACTCCTCTAAAGTATTTCTTCCACAACACTTTCTTCCACCATTCCAATCTTCTTGTCAACAATCTCCATAATAACTTAGTTCTCATTGCCAAGTTCAACGAACATATCCCTCTTCCTAAACTTGATTGGGTGTAGCACTGACCTTTCCTCAACTCAAATTGATTGTTTGGTCGCCTCTTCTTGTTGTTTGACTAAACCTTTGACTTCTAGGTTGTTTGCTTGCTCAGTTCGACTGTGTTGACTAGAGATATGCCCAATTGGTGGCTCTACCAATCTTGCATTCGTTTTTGCTCGACTGAGACTCGACTGCATGCCTAGCCTACCTCAGTTGTCGACCAAAGGAGTATATGTTTTTGTTTTGTGATAAATGATCAACTTGCTCCGAGCTTAAATATTGTTTTTAAAGCTTTTCCTTGTCATACACGTCTTGAGATTCTTTGTGCGCAACAGATTCCCATATCGAATCTCATCAGCAACAACATTTTCTTTGAGTTTGGCCAAAAGTGATCGTGCACATTCACTGCAGAGGGTGTGCATATTCCCCTCCCCAAATTTTTGGTATGCATTTACATATACTGGTCATTTATTATAAGAATTCCATCGATTTGTGGCTCCACGGGTAGATAACTAACTAGAAGGTTTGCACAGACTGAATTTCACCTTGTTTGAAGTTGACTTTCCCCCTTTATGGTCCACCCACCTAGTCAATCCACCTTTTACAATCTTTGTTTGCAAGATTAGTGTCTTGATTCTTGCCCTCTATTGACGATGGGTATGATTTCTTGAAGATGTCTTTGTGACATATTCTGTAAGGCCCAACTCCTTGGAATATGGTCGATCAAGACTATCAAATTGTACTTTGTTCCTATTGAGTCAAAGAGTGGTATTTTCTTGCAGAACAAGAATTTTTTCTTTTGATTGCTTAGCACACTCATTGTGGCAGTGAAGGTAGTTATATTCTTGTGTTCTGCTATTGTGTATTGATACTCTTGATAGCCAGGCTTATTGTTCCTAGATACTCCTCTTCGAGTTCATTTGCTCGCTTATTTGTTGAGAACTATTCATTAAAATGGGTAAAAAAGTGTAGGAAATCTGTGAGAAGTAAGTTGTTGATCAACTTCATCGACAAGTCACTACATTGAAGTTTGTTGTTTCTCTATTGCAGATAGAGAATGTAGGATTGAAAAGGTAGTTGAATTCTGAAATTGTCATGTTCCAAACTGCTAAAGCTAAGAAATCCAGGAGGATTTTTCCCCTAGAAACACCAATGGAAACCTTTTTCCAAAATATTGTAGACCATTTTGAGGACAACATTGAGCTTGTCGATGATCTAGAGGAAGAAGTTAAAGTTCTCTCTCATTCAAAAAATATTATCTTGAAAGAGGAGATCTTTCGGCTGGAAGATACCAATTCCTGTCTAACTGATGAAGTTTCCCACTTACAAGACTTTGTTAATGAGCTTCATGAAGAAGTTGCTCCTCTTCAAGCATAAAACAACATATTGTTTGATGAATATCAAGCTTTGAAAGAAGATTATGATGCCTTGTTTCCACAACTAACTGAGAAGGATGTGATTATTCAGGACTGCAAAAAAAATCTTGAGTTGATAGTAAGTCGACTACATAATGCTGAGAAGAAGCATGTTGATGTTGAGCTACCAAGCTCACCTATTACTTCTTCAAACCTTGATGCTCTTGATTGTAGTCCAACTGTTTGTAAGAATATACATGATTGTGTCACTAATGATGGTTTTTCTCTCAATTTTGAGAAATACACTACAAGTATTGGGTCTTGCCTGCTGAGAAAAATGGGCTATACTAGACGAGGACTTGGGAAGAATGGACAAGGCATTGTTGTTCCTATTTCCCTTGAGATACAAACATCTAGAGTCGGTCTTGGATATAATGTTGTTGYTACCCCACCGCCTACACTTGGCCTTGCTCCAACCARGGAAGTTTTATTTGTTGCAGGTGGAGTTCATAATGGTTTGCTAGAAGAGAAACCTATTGTTGATTGTGTTGAAGAGATTGATGAGTTGGTTGTTCCTAACGTGCCAGAGTTTGAGAATGTTGTTGTAGATGATGTTGTTGTTGATATGTCGGGTTGTTCTACTCTTACAAGTGAACCAGAACCTGATCCTGCATCCTTTGATCATCTTGCACAAACATATGTGCCATATAGTCATCCTCAAAGGACTTTTCTCGAGAATCAGTGTTCTTGGAAATATAACACTTATGCTTTCATATATTTGCAGAAAAGACATGAAAGATATAACCATGGACCAATGCCACCTACTAGGATAGATTGTGGTTGGAGTGATGAATGGTCATGGAATAATTGAATAGATGCTCGAGGAATTCATACAGATGTGTATCCTCAACTACCTAATCATACAATGTTCATATTTCTTGCTATTGAGTGTCTAATGCGGTTCGACCAGACATGACAGTCCACTGGAATTTTAATTAGGAAATTTGTCGACTGGAGTTCCGACTAAGTTGTTGGGAGTATTGTTGCTTATTATTAGAACCTATCTGATGTAGAGACTATTGGATTGATAGAGACTGATTATATTGATATATTCTTGTCTAGTTGATTGATCAATTGGCTCATGTTATCGTGTTGTCTAGTCGACTAGACGACTAGGACTGTGTTTTTTTGACATTATTTTTGAAACTTGTTTGATGGCTTCCTTTATGGTATTTGATTAGCGTTGGTGGTGACATTGTTCAGACTTCTTTGGGAATATTTTTTTATTGTGCTTGATCAGCTTGTCATTTGCACAAATTAAAGGGGGGAGTCCTATGTAATTTGTTTTCCATACACACTGATTTTACAGGGGGGTTTGGAACCTCGAGTTCCTTGGTAAACATCACCTTGTTGGATTAAGGGAGTTTACCATTATTGGGTCTGACCACTAACTAAATTTAGCATTGATTGTGTCCATTTTGGATTCCATATCCACCTTTCATGGACAATTATAATCAATGCAATCATGTGGTTATTAAGTTTGGTCCATATCCAAACTTATTTATAGTTGATCATGTTGGATCGGTTTATCGTTGGGAGAGATCATTTGCACTCTTATGGAGTGTGATTATTGTGCTTTAGTGCAATAGTATCTTTAGACACCACAACTATCATTGGAATCTCATTTTCTCACTTATGTTGTCACTTACTTGTTCCAACACTTTGGAACCCTAAGTGTCTTCCAATTTATGAGTTTATATTTCTTCATGTTTTTTTAGTGTTATGCTTTCCACCTTGCTTAAGGAGCTTTTTAATATTGAGATTGATTTGATTCATAATACCAATAGGTGCAAGTATAGCTAAGCATTAATATATCAAGAGCGTTGTTAAGATTGATTTAATTAGAACCATTCTGCCAATTGGATTCAACTACTGAGACCCACATTGGCCAAATTTGGTTTTTATCTTATCTATAATATGCATCTAATATTGAGATGAGGGGGTTTTTAGTGCTATATGAATTTTGAGGTACCTGAAAGAGGACCAATTTTCATATAATAAAATTTGCAAAATTCTAGAGATGAGGTGCATTACTAGGCTATTGGCATTCCAACCAAAAAAATGACATTTATGGTGATTTATAGCTCCACTTGAGACCAAAAGAAAGGACTCCATAATCTATTTAAATATGGTGGCTATGGTGCTAGAGGCTCCTCCAAGAAGAAGCATGTCATCTGCAAATTGTCAGTGAATAAGGCTCTTGACACCTCTCATTATCTTGAATCTCATAAGATTACCATTAACTCATTCTTCTTTTAGTTTTTTTTTACTCATAATTCTTCACCTACTATAAAGTTTGCAAAGTATTGCAAAAGCCTATATATATTTATTATGAAATATTAATATTTTAATAGGTGGGGTCCCCCATGAGCAAACACGTTGAAATGACTATTTCCAAACATAACATTTCCCTCGGCATGTTGGCATACCATCAGTTTAGTTGAGACATCATTTCAGTCATAGTGCTTCAAAGCAATGGTTTAATGATTCCAAGTTTCTTGTGGTGTTTATCAATGCATATGTTTGGATCATGCAAAATATATGTTTGCATTAAACATTGCTAGTAAATATGGCAAGTATAGGAGTTTGTTAAGACATCAAACAATGATCAAATGATATAGCGCATAAATTGAAGTGATATGTTGGTAATAATGTTTTATTTGTAGTTGGAATAAGCTTAAAGTTGATATGGTATTGTGTTGGTGCATATAAATTGAAGTGCATTGAGTTTGGCATTGGAATATGGTATATGGTTGAAATATCGACGTGATGGGATATTGGTTGGTCATGTATTGAATGAAAAGGATGTGGGAATTAATTCCCACATGCCCGCACTTTACCACCTCTTGCTAGTTAGGGTAGTTTTCATTTCATTTGGTTTTGGTCTATGGAAGAAGAGCTACAACTTAGCTTTGGAAACCCTCCTCCTGTTAGTTGCTATAACAGTCTCGGCCTCCATTGTTGCTATAAAAGTGCTCTTAGACAAGGTATGTACTCGCCAGTCTATGAAACATCTTTTGCATCAATTTTGTGAGCTAATGAAATAGAAGTGGCTCTGAAATCGACTGGTAATTAGTGTGGAATTACTTATTTTCCCTGGTTTCACTCGTGAAGAATGAATTTTTTTTTAATGATGTCTGAGGGTTTTACTTGTAAAAGAAAAGAGTGTTTTTTTACCCTCTGATGTACTTCTTTGAATTCATATTATCACTTTTCGTTTTCCCGAGGATTTCTTTGAAAAGAATGATGGATCGTGGGAGAAGAATGAACTATAGGTTGAACCCTTTTTTATTATGGTGGATATTTCAGAGTCGTGACCTTAGTTTGAATTTAAATTCGTAATAATATGTCAATTGTTGATATATTTATGTGACCAACCTTCAAATATACTCTTTGTTTATTTATTTTTCCAAATCTGGGTATGGGTTCGAACTTGAGTTTTCAAGTTGCTTATTACTAAGATGAAAAAGTATACGACCAACTCGGCACTTACTATGTTCATTATTTGAGGAACGCACCCATTTGTTCTCCTTACGGCTATAATACTATGTTTGATTTTAATTTGCATACCATCTTTGGAAACAGTCTCGAATAACCACGATTTTGAGAGTTGGGTTTGCATTGAAAGGAAATAATATTTGTTGAAATAATTGCTAGTTAGCCATTCAAATAACTTTCAATGATAAAGTCAGACACAGGGTTTGAGTTGTTAAAGTATAAAGAGCAAATGCATAATTGGCAAAGAATAAAAGGTTTAATATACAGATGAAAACTTTATCTTTTAAATAAAGTGGACATTATCCTCACATTATTTTAATTTCATGTAATTATTTTTCCTATTTACTTAATTGATTAAGATAAACCTTTTTAAAAAGTTTATTACAAGATTGGTTTGTGGTGGAAGATTTATATTTGGCACTGATTCTATTTTTTGGTCAAAGGATGTTATATGGGAATTTTGTCATTTTGATTTGGATGATGCAAACTTGTATCATTATATAGTTTGAAAAGGTAATTTTGACAAAAGGGATAATCTGGGCACACATGAGATGTTTTGAGAAATTGTTTATGAATGTTCTCAAATGAATTATACACAAATTGTTAATTCTATAGTGTAAAATTATACAGTTTTGCGAACAGAAACGACTGACTGTGTATAGACAATTAACATGAATTCTTCATGCATTCTAATCATTTCTTATCATTTTTTTCGCTAATTACATTACCTTTCTCATATATCTTTGTCATTTATTTATTCACTTTTCACTCATTTCCCTTGTTCAAAGAGATAAAAGATTGTTCATATGAAGAGAATTTTACAAAGAAGAGCACAGTTCAAATTTTTGAAAGTAAAATGATGAGAAGGTTGCGTGTCAAAATGTGTTTTTTCTTCCATGTTTGCATTTATTCTTATTCATTGTTCCCTTGCATGCTTGAATTACTTTGTCATTCTCATAGCCATAGCTAAATCATTTCAAGCAAATTTGTATTATATGTTTACTATATTGTGTCTTCTACTTTACTAATTGGAATGACGATGCATATAGATGAGTTTTTTCGGTCGAGGAAGTAACAGGAGTGGAAACAAAGGTAACATGGACAGAAGAGGAAGAGTGCCCAATGTGTTTTGGCAACAAGGAAGAAACAAGAAGATGAGGTTTTCAATACATTTTGATGTTGATTTTGAAGAGTTTAATCACCTAGTACAAACTGACTACCTAAATCTTGTTGAACATCCTGCATTGCCACAACCTTAAGCTCCTCCTAATCCTCCCCTCTGGCCACATCCTAGTATTGTTGACTTCCTTGAACCTCCTATGCAGGAAGCTAATGATGGCTAGGATAATAATCCCATTCATCCTCTCTATGGCATGGCTTGTTGGATTAATAACCCTTTACCATCATCCCTTCCTCTATAATCAATGCCTCATGTTGCATCTGTTGCCTCTATGGCCCAGTCAATTCTCGTTCCTAAAAATAATAAAGTGATACCCATAGAGCCACAAATTTATAAAGGAAAACAACATGTCAACTCACCAAGCTCATCTGAATACTCTTCCATACACTTCAATCATCCTTCAGCCCAAGTAGATAGTAATGAGAGAAATATTATTTTCAATTATATGCATTCTAGGATAGAAGAATTGGAAGAAAAAAAGACTTTTGATAGAGACTTACTTAAACACAGGGTTGATCTTTTAGAAGGAAGTAAGCAAAGAGAGGCATCATCTAAAAAGAAGTACTATTTCTAATTTATTTTAATTTCTATGATGACATTTCCACTTTGACACTTGATGCATATTTTGGATGGACATCAAACACATGATATTATTTTTGAAAACTTTTAATATCATGCCATTTTAATATTTTTTGGGATGTGCAAGTGTTTACTGACATGGTATGTTTTATATGGGTTACCTTTTGATACATTTTACGACGCTGATATATTCACATAATTTAATTATATTTTGGAGTTACAATGGAAATATTGGAAAAAAAGGAAAGAAGACTTAGTGGGACCCCACCTATTATTTGTTATTTATTACTGTTATTATAAATAAAAGTTGTCATCTCCTAACTAAAGTTATTTAACTTTTAAAACAAAAAGGTAGTTGAACTACTCAAACTACCTTTTGAAGATACAAAAGGAGGAGAGCAAGACAAAAGAGAACATGAGAAAATAGAGAAGTGATACTTGTGATAAGGATTGCTTTTGCCTCAAGTGAGAATATATGTCCATTCATTCCATTCTAAGTTTCTTTAGAGCTAAGTTATCTTGTGGACAACAGGGTTATTCTAAAGGTGGCTAAGAAAGGACTAAGAAGCATTGATTATTGACATGCTCCAAAGTCAATCATTCTTCTTGAAAGACTGTTTGGTTTTAGTTGGAAGTTTTAAATTTATTGCAATGTTGATTAATGTTAGTTTTGCAAAGTCAAGACAATGATGCACTTGTAGCTTAGATTGATCAAGTTCAGTTTTCAGTTCTAGTCTTCATGTTTTTGACACCATTTGTCTTTGTATGAGTCAAATAACATCCCAGACATCTAGGTGTAATTATGATCCAAACCCTTGCAGGAGTTTGAAAAGATAAACTCAGTTGTAACTCGGATTGAGATTAATAAAGTTATTTGTCGATTTATTCTCATTTATGAGACTTGTTGTATGTTGAT
Source organism: Picea mariana (assembly GCA_032191745.1). NCBI lineage: Eukaryota > Viridiplantae > Streptophyta > Pinopsida > Pinales > Pinaceae > Picea > Picea mariana. The sequence continues at coordinate 21,724 of JASDQU010686478.1, forward strand.
TTTCATATTTATGCAATCTTGCATTTACTTATTCAGATATTTTATAAATTCATTTTTTCAAGTACATTTTCTATATTTTAGTTATTTCACATAATAGATACAAAATTTAAACACTTTTAAAATAACATCAAATCGAAAAATCTATTTCTTAAGGTATGATTTAGATTTTTGACAGGCTATAAGTCCAAGGTTATAATCCCATCTATCTCACCTAGCCTAATGAGATTCGAAAATGCTTGAGTGAGTATTTTTTCCATTCCTTCCACCAACATTTTCCTACTAAGAGATTCTACCATAATGATGTAAAGAAGAGGGGATAAAGGGTATCCTTGCCTCAGACCTCTAGACCCTTGAAAGAAGGATGTAGGTCTACCATTAACCAAGGGGGTAATCCATTGATTACTAATACAGAAGGAAATCCATTGGATGAAGGAAG
>JASDQU010686478.1:35672-48324 GCA_032191745.1 Picea mariana
TATTTTAATTTCTATGATGACATTTCCACTTTGACACTTGATGCATATTTTGGATGGACATCAAACACATGATATTATTTTTGAAAACTTTTAATATCATGCCATTTTAATATTTTTTGGGATGTGCAAGTGTTTACTGACATGGTATGTTTTATATGGGTTACCTTTTGATACATTTTACGACGCTGATATATTCACATAATTTAATTATATTTTGGAGTTACAATGGAAATATTGGAAAAAAAGGAAAGAAGACTTAGTGGGACCCCACCTATTATTTGTTATTTATTACTGTTATTATAAATAAAAGTTGTCATCTCCTAACTAAAGTTATTTAACTTTTAAAACAAAAAGGTAGTTGAACTACTCAAACTACCTTTTGAAGATACAAAAGGAGGAGAGCAAGACAAAAGAGAACATGAGAAAATAGAGAAGTGATACTTGTGATAAGGATTGCTTTTGCCTCAAGTGAGAATATATGTCCATTCATTCCATTCTAAGTTTCTTTAGAGCTAAGTTATCTTGTGGACAACAGGGTTATTCTAAAGGTGGCTAAGAAAGGACTAAGAAGCATTGATTATTGACATGCTCCAAAGTCAATCATTCTTCTTGAAAGACTGTTTGGTTTTAGTTGGAAGTTTTAAATTTATTGCAATGTTGATTAATGTTAGTTTTGCAAAGTCAAGACAATGATGCACTTGTAGCTTAGATTGATCAAGTTCAGTTTTCAGTTCTAGTCTTCATGTTTTTGACACCATTTGTCTTTGTATGAGTCAAATAACATCCCAGACATCTAGGTGTAATTATGATCCAAACCCTTGCAGGAGTTTGAAAAGATAAACTCAGTTGTAACTCGGATTGAGATTAATAAAGTTATTTGTCGATTTATTCTCATTTATGAGACTTGTTGTATGTTGATTTTCATATTTATGCAATCTTGCATTTACTTATTCAGATATTTTATAAATTCATTTTTTCAAGTACATTTTCTATATTTTAGTTATTTCACATAATAGATACAAAATTTAAACACTTTTAAAATAACATCAAATCGAAAAATCTATTTCTTAAGGTATGATTTAGATTTTTGACAGGCTATAAGTCCAAGGTTATAATCCCATCTATCTCACCTAGCCTAATGAGATTCGAAAATGCTTGAGTGAGTATTTTTTCCATTCCTTCCACCAACATTTTCCTACTAAGAGATTCTACCATAATGATGTAAAGAAGAGGGGATAAAGGGTATCCTTGCCTCAGACCTCTAGACCCTTGAAAGAAGGATGTAGGTCTACCATTAACCAAGGGGGTAATCCATTGATTACTAATACAGAAGGAAATCCATTGGATGAAGGAAGTGTTGAATCTAAACCCGACCATAACTTTATAGAGGAAAGAATGTCTCACCTAATCAAAGGCATTGGGCATATCTAGCCTTATGATAATCATTTTCTCCCTATTTCCTTGCTTAAGTGAATTTTTTCCTACACAAGCACTATATTATCAATAATCTGCATATATTCATAAATCCACCCTGATTTTTAGAGATTAGTTTAAGTATGAACTTATTTGTCTTGGTTGCTCTGATTTTTTCATGATTCTATAAGAAGAGTTACAAAGAGAAATGGGTCTAAAATTAGCAAAAGATGAGAGATTATTTTCTTTTGGAATTAAAACCAAGAAGGATCAATTGGTGCTTCCACCTATTTTACAAGTCTCTTGAGTTTATAGGATCATTCTTTTGAGGTCATATTTAATAAGATCCTAGAAGAATGTGAAGAAGGATATCTACAAACCATTAAGCTCGGGGGACTTGTCTAGCTCTAGGGCCCATATGGCATTATAAAACTTGATTTCCTCAATGAGCTTAGTTAAATCAATGTTTTCCTCATCCATGACTATTTATGGGACATTTGATAGCATTGCTTCCATGTTTTTTGACACCACCTCATCTTGTTGCGTGAATGGATAACAATAGTGCATTTTTCCTGCCTTTTTTAACTCCTCAAATTCTGATATTTTTCAACCATCATCTTGAGTACTCTCCTTTACATTGTTTCTTATAGTTTGTACCTTGGCTTGCTTGTGGAAGAATCTAGTATTTCGATCCCCTACCTAAAACCACAAACTTTTGGACTTTATCCTCCAGTGTTCTTCCTCTAGGTGAATGGCACGTTGAAGCTGATTCTGAAGGGTCATCTCTTATTCTTGTACTTGGACTGTGACATCCTCACTTTCCAAATTGGCTTATGTATCTTCCATCTACAATTTAATCAACTCTTTATCAATTGTAGGAGAGGTGAAAGAGGTCTTAACCCAATATTTAAGAGCTAACTTGACTAACTTTAACTTCTACTCCCGTATATATATGGGAGTGCCTAGAATTCAAGTCTGCTAGACTATATGGACCTGATCAATGGCTTCTTGACAGTTTACTCACAATGGATTGAAGCAAAATGGTAAAGGGCCATAGTCCAAAATATACATGAACTGAAGAGCTATGGAATAATGATTAGAGATAGTTGAAGGTAAAATATTTTACCTAAAAGAATAGTCCTATAACAAGAGGTCACTTTGCACCGAAATATGTCCAATATGGCCATAATATGTCATAATCCAGTCCTCCTGTTTGTCCAAGTATATTTCACTTTTAGTGGTTTAATTTCTATCAAACCCCATACATCAATTAGTTCCTCTATCTTTTCCCTGGATGGATCTCTCACAATACTTCCCCCTATTTTTTGATGATTGTCCAAAATTGTGTCGAAGTCCCTAACTATGATGTTATTTACAAAGAACTTTGAATTATTCATTGCTATGAACGATCTCCAATAGCTGTCTTTTTCTATATAAATGATAGACATGTAAAGGTTAATAATGTAAAAGCTCTTACCTGATTTTATATCTAAAAATATAGTGAGAATCCAAGATTGAGTGTGATGAGTGAACTCCAAACTTACCACCTAATTGTTCCAAAGGGTGCACAAACCCCTTAAATCTCCTATGGAATCTACTACAACCCCTTCACTATTTATCCATTGCTACTTTCCAATTTTAATGGCTTCCAGAGAATCCATTTTCATCTCTTGGAGCATGAGGATTATATACTTCTTAGATTTAACAAGATCTTTTGATTATGCTTCTTTGCTCTTGCTTCCTAACCCTCTGTAATTCTGGGAGATGATAATCATTATTTAAATGTGTGCTTGGAAATATTGCCTCTTTGAGGCACACTATTTATTGGGTTTTTCACAAGTCTCTAGTCCTCCCTCCAATGTTTTATCAATCGTTGGACAAGATTCCATCATTATGTCCTTATGTGTTTCTTCCTCCCTTTTGATTTCAATTGGTTTTCTAGTCATCCTTCTAGGGATTTTTTCTTAAAAGGTTTCATCTCCCCAATCCTCTTCTCGAGAGGCACGTGGATCCAATCATTTTACTTGAATTCCCGCAAAGATGATTTCTACATCATAAAATTTTCCATCTTTTTCAGCTTGTCATTGGTGGGATCTTCTTCTTTTGAAGGTGGTTCCTATGATGCTTGGATTACTAGTGGCTCCTTTAAAAAATATACAATTTATTCATATTCACGAGAAGGACTGTTAATAATTTCTTCTTTGGATGGTGATTTCCAGACGGTTTAGACTAAAGGAGGCTCCTTTTGATAAATAATGATTTCCACTAGCTTCTTTGAGGGTTCATTCTTGGATTCAGTGGGCGAGGGCATTTCTGCTTGAGACAAAATGTAAAATGTGTTGTTTGACGATTAGTTTCCACCTCCTTTTCTTGTGTTTTATTGGGGCTCAAAGCGACCTTTAGAGGAAGAACCTTTAGAGAAATTTTGACCCCAAGCATTTTTTGCACATAAAGGAATTGGGCCTTTGGTCAATGCTACATGGTAATTTTCTCCTATATTTACATTAGATCCAATTTTTCAATTCATTGTTTTTTTATCGATCTTCATTTTCTTGCACTTGTGCTTGCTAGGTTACCTCTTTCTACCAGTCTTTGGTAAAATTTCCATACTCGTGATAGGATTTTCATTTGAAGGGAAGCTATTCATAGTTTAGTTGGTGCACATGTTGCTAGTTATCAAGAGTGGTTAGTACTACTTCTAGTAGACCTCTTGTAAGTTCCACCTCCACATAGATCTAAGCACGAGTGTACATATTTTCTCTTGGTTCTGTTTTGTCTATGTAATTCCCTAAAGTATTATTGATACTTCAAAGGGCATCATCATTATAACAATGTAGAGGGAGGTGGTCCAGCCTAATCCACACAGGAACAGTTGAGGGAACATCATTCTCCAGATTGAAGCACAGAGTCCATCTATTCAAATACATACCTCTAGATCCTAAGAAACATGGCCCACTTCGGAAAACAAGATCTTTATCCTCTCTAGTCACGAATAAAAAAGCATAAAACCTTCTCCCATAAAAAAATGATGCAATTGTCCTTTGGTGAGTGTTTTCCAATTCTTTTGAAGCCATATTACTATTTTCCTCAAGGAAGGCCATATATCAATGAAATATTCTACCAATCCCCTATTAACGAAGGCTATACCTTTATGCCTTGAGGTTGTAGGGGCCAGTTTTACCTCTAAAATATCTATTCACTTTTCAAACTTTGATGATGGAGCTTTAGAAGTTTTCCCATGCGATGCAACTATCAGTTGGAAAGCCAAAGCATAAAAGTATCGAGGGGGTTGTGTCCACCCTCTAGAGGGTGTGTCCATGGATCTTTAGAAAGGCTAGATGCATCATGCTAGGGTTTCAATCATAGTTTGGCTTTCTCTTCTTTATCAAAAAGACTAAATCGATGTTATGATAACTTTTTGATATATATGTTCATGATTTTATAATCGATACACATAGTTTGAAAATTGTGGTCTCCAAATTGCAAAATCGATATTGTTGTTAAATGAAGCAATCTTATTTAGGGAGTTGCAGCACATATCTCAAAAATTTAATATTAGCACATTCAGATTAATATTGGATAGTGAATGTCAATAGGGATCACCATCCCTTAATGGTACATACATCTCTCATCTGTCAACTAGAACTCGATAATTTCTCATGACCATGGCAGAATATCTGAAAAGGATAGGTTTAATGTTGATAAAGTTGGAGTTAGTTGACTTATAACTCAATAATTTTAATGATCAAAGCATAATATATGTGCAGGATGAAAGAACTTATGAATAAGGCAAGAGTGTGAATCACCATCGTAAATGATGGTATTGCCCAAATTTTCACGTTGAAAATTTCCAAATATTTTTTTCGAGGAGACCCAATAACTTGAAGTTTTACCTTTAATTGAAACATTTGGTTTACAACTTATATTTTTGTAAATTGGAACTACCTAATTTTTAGCTTGAATAGGATATGATGCCACAAGAATTACCTATTTTTTAGCTCGAATAAAATATGATGCCACACAATTTTTATTTTTTAGGAATGAAATAAATGTTCAAATATATTTAAGATATTTTACAAAAAAAAATTAAGCATGTCATTTTGTGTATCAATCATATTGATAAAAAAAAATAATGTTACTATTAAAAAGATACAGCAACATGTTTAAAAATCAATTAATCTCATTCTAGTAAAATAATAATGAAACTTGTTAGGGTTGAAGCTCTGTTAGGGTTTCATGTTTATAGCGCATTGGGATCTCTGAATCCTTTGATCGACTACCTTCTGAAGTAGAGGATCTTCCTAACAGAATAGAAAGTTGATCACCCTTCCATGGCCGCGACGAAGGGGGTGCAAACCCCCTCATTCAGTAATGTGGTTGCTAATGAACAACCAAGAGCGAAGTGTAAGAGGCCACTATTTGAGCCACCACCTCACCTTCAAGAGAAGATTCTTCAGGAGGAGCAACAATCTGGGAAGACAATGGAGCTTGAAGCGAAAATCTCTCATCCAAATTGAATCATATGTGTGAACTAGGAAAATACATCCCGCGAGACTCTACAACACCAAGGTATGTAATCAACTCAGCCAGAGTGGGGGAACAAAATTAGTTCATGAAGGACCATGCCCTAATAGGGAAATTTTTAGGATTATGTCCCTCAAAGCGTGATTTAATCAAATAGATCAAAACATGGTGGAACCCCAAAGGCCATTATCACCTTCAGTTAGGTTCCAAGGGTTTTTTCACGATTATCTATTTCTATCTTGAAGACAAAGATTGAATATTCGAAAATGGTCCATATTTCTTCAACTTTGCAAGCTTGTACCTGAGATTTTGGACAGATTGCTTTACCCCATAAAAATGAGACTTCTCCTTTGCACTAGTATGGATCTAACTCTATTCCCTTACACATAAATTTTGGTTGGAATAAATCCTTATAGGCATTGGAAACACTCTGGGTGTATATGTCAAATCTTCAAAGGCTACACAACAAAGAAGGTACACCTCATATGCTCGTATCTATGTCTATATGAACATTTCCAAGGCTTTATCAGGCTACCTAACCCTAGAATACCAGGATGAGGAATGGGTATAGACCATAGACTATGAGCATATTCCCTTTCGATGCAGGAAGTGCCATTAGCATGGCCATCTCTTCAGGTATTGTCCCCTAAATATTCCTCTGTGCCAAACCAAGGAAGCACAAGGCAAACAAAAAGACGACTTCACCCAAGTGCAAGAAGGAAGAAGCCCAATTAGAGAAAATATATCCAAGAACAAAGCAAGAAGCCATCCATAAGCAAATCCTTTGAAATTTTAAACCAGTTATTGGACTCCCATGAGTTGGAGAACCCACTTCAACACAAAAATAATGTCAACACAAAAGGCAAACCAAAGGAGATTCATCACGGCTTGAGGAGGATCAAATAATAGAATATTGTGGGGAAATGGACATGATCATGGATGAAAGAGATCTAGCATACATAGATCTAGAATGGATCGAGAGAGCCTATAAAAAATAGGAGCTACAAACCCTTCCTTTGGAGAAATTATGCAAGGTTCACAGAGTCTATCTTAACTCAATAGCAAGGGAAACATCTCGATCTGGGGGTGGATTTGGAATCCACCCAGATCCAAACAAAGACTACTAGAAAACACGTAAAGAGGGGAAAAGATGGGGCTGAAAATCACCACATCAATTCATCTGCGAGATAGGAAGCTTTATGATCAACTAGGGGCAAGTCCAAAGGCTTGCCAAGGGTTTCTTCTCCCTCCCCCCACTTCATCATGAAGATTCTCTCTTGGAATGTTGTAGGTCTAATGATCCAAATGGATTTCAGTGGCCTCCCACCTATTCCAACTGGCTCGTTTTGGCAGTTTTCCAATTTGGCAGTTTTTTCCCTAGTTTTCGAGTCCCTGACTTGCGGGGTCGTTTTGAGGCCCTAAACAACATTTTTTAGGACTCGCCACAATCAATAATAGATAGTAGAAAAATGTGTAGTCCTCGAATAGACCTTTCCAACAGGCTATCGTGCACCTAAAACAGAGATCGTATGCAAAAGTACGACCCCGGGAAATTGATGTACTAACTTACCCAAACGGGGCCCACATGACTTTTGGCGCTTCATCTCCTAGGCTTAGGTTTTTTGGATGTCTAGGGTTTTTGACATTCCTGTTTATTGTAAAAAGGCCTTTAGAGCCTCATTGTAATGTTCTTCTTGCGAATGAGCAAAATCGTCACATCTCTTCTCAAAGATAAGCGCCACCATTCTAGCAAGATTGTTTCTGCTGCATTTTACAGTTTCAGCTTATTTCCTTATTGAATAGAAGCTGGTTTTACTGTATATTTGTTATTCTGTGTTAAGCATCTTTTGATAATAATATGTATTCATTTCGTTCTGCAAATATATTCTGGATCATCTAAATGGAAGAATTGAACAAAGAGTTCTCTAAAATTGAATAATGGCAGAGGAACCAGAATTTCTCTTCATTCAAGAAACAAAGTGTGCAGATAACACTACAGAGGAAGTATTTTCGAGATGTTGGTGATAGAGCAGTTTCGTTTAAAATGACTTCAACGGAGCACCAGGAGGAATCGTTATCTTATGGAACCCCACAACTGTAATACTAGATGGTTTTTATTCCACATCATGGATTCTCTCTGCTCACTATCAAGCTATTGGATCCAACAAAGAGGGGATAGTTACAAACGCCTATGGCCCTCAAACAACCTAAGAAAAAGATAACTTCCTAAAAATCCTACCAGCCTTAGGCAACCTAGTGGACCAACAACGATGGATTATAGGGGGCGATTTTAACATCATCCTCTCCTTGGAAGAAAATAAAGGAGGTAATTGAAGACTAGATAAAGATAGTGAAGGCCTTCAAAAAATAAAAGAATATCAACATCTAATTGATATTAAAGCTAGGAATGGCACTTTCACTTGGACAAATAGGCGTTCTGGTGCACATCAGGTAGCTAGTCGACTAGATCGATTCCTCATATCGGAATCCCTAATGTTAGAAGGAACCCTAATTGAAGCGATTATCTTCCCCAAGTCTGGATCAGATCATTGGCTAGTTCAGTTTTGGATCAATATTTTCAACTTCCCCAAATATAAGCCTTTCAGGTTTGAAATTTTTTGGCTTTCTCATCTGGATTTTCAGAAGCATGCCAAAACTTGGTGGGCAAATGCTACAATCTCACATGGCTCACTAATACACATATTCCAACAAAAGTTGAATAATTTCAAACAACATCATCGAGAATGGAATAAAAATGTATTTGGCAACATATTTCAGGCTCATCGATCTATAGAACAATGCCTTGAGGAGATTAGAAAAATGTTCATATCCCAGGGTCACTTAGATTCTCTGCAAGTGGAATAAGAGATTTAAAAAATCAATTGGAGGAAAGATATAAGAAATAGGAAATCCTCTGGCGCCAGAAATCAAAAGTACAATGGCTCGAGGAAGGAGAAAAGAACACCAAATTCTTTCACCGCTCCATGATTCACTGAAGATATATCAATCGCATTACGAGATTGGAAAATGACCAAGGCGAAAAAATTATGGACCATGAAGGAATGGAGATTGAACTCATCAATTATTGCAGGAATATACTTTTTGAACTGATCTCTGATAGATCAAAATCCATACACAAAATCACCCAGCACATTCCTGCTCTCATTTCCTGGGAACAAAATGAGGCACTCATGAGACCCATCATAATCGAGGAAGTGGATTAGGCAATGAAGGAGATGTTCGTTGGCAAAGCTCCAAGTCCTGACGACTTTACAACTGAATTCTTCCACCACTGTTGGCCAATGGTTCATGACGAAGTCTAGCAGTTAGTTGAGGAATCTCGAAACTCGTGAAAAGTTCTACCAACGCTTAATGTTACTTTCCTCACTCTCATTCCTAAAGAGGAAAGGGTCTTTTAACCTCAACAATACATGCCAATCGATTTGTGTAATGTGGTCTATAAAATAATTACCAAGTTAATAGCCCTTGGACTCAAGCCAATCCTCCCATTCATCATCTTTAAGGAGTAGTCGGGCTATGTCGAATGGCGCCAAATTCTGGACAGTGTCATCTTGGCGCATGAGGTAATTCATCCTCTCAAATAGACCAAATCTCTTGGTATGCTCATCAAACTTGATCTCTCAAAATCATTTGATAGATCAAGCTGGTAGCACATCAATTCTCTTCTTTCCTCTTTTGGTTTTAGCAAAGAATGGGTAAATTGGATTCTCAACCTCGCATCTTCAAAAAAAATTGCATCCCTGTAAATGGTGTCCCTTCTAAGACCTTCACTTCCTTAAGAGGAATTCACCAAGGGGACCCCCTTTCCCCCTTTCTCTTTTTCATTATGGTTGAGAGACTAAGTCAATACATTAAAGCCTCTATTGCGAAAGGATCCCTTCGGGGCCTATCTTTACATGGAATCCAACCGACTGCCTCCCACAGTTAATTTGTGGATGATACCATGTCTATGGGCATGCCTACAACGCAAGAAGCCCAAAAGATAAAAGTATTTTATCTGATTTTAGTGAAGCCTCGGGTACCCCCATCAACCTTTCTAAGTCTCATATCTTTTTCTTCAATACCCCTTTAGCTATTTAAAATCACATTTCCCACCTGCTAAGCATTCCTTGGAGTTCCCTTCCATCCAAATACCTTGGAATTCCCATTACTGATTCAGCTACTCAAAATATCTCTTGGGACCCTCTCATCCAATCTTTAACCAACCACTTGAATTCTTGGACCTTTCACTCCCTTAACCTTGTTGATATCCTTGTGCTCATCAGATCTGTTCTCAAATTTATTCCCATATCCTCTGCCATTACTGCTTCATAATCTGTGCTTAAATCCATTCACAATCTTCAAAGGAAATTTATCTGGCAAGGTCACAAATCAGGATGCAAATGGGCCTTGGTCAGTTGGGAAAAACTATGTAAACCAAAGCTTAATGGTGGTCTTGGGCTTCACGACCCATGCATGCTAAATGAAATAATGGGAGCCAAAATATGGTGGCATTGGCTAAAACATTTGAAGGAGTCATGGGCATGACTATGGAAGCATAAATATGCCCCACACATTGAAGAAGCCAAGCTTATAAGGATGAGTGAAACTATTCCAGGATCCAATATCTAGAATGTTGCTTGGCGCAATCGTCCCCTCATTTAAGATTGTGCCTTCTAGGAATTATGGGATGGACAAGAGGCCTTTTTCTAGACGAACTCATGGAAACAGTTACCACCTTTACTGTCTCAAGAAAGTTTGCATCACCTCCATCTCAAATGAAAAACAGAGAAAACTTAAAGGTTGCAGACTAATGGAAAGCAGTGCCTCATCCCTCTTGATGGAGAGAATGGAAATTCTCACACAAGGACCTCGATCTGCTGGCAGAATGCAATTTGGAGCCTTGGCAAGAAACATCCACGCCGAGGAAGATATGGATGAGAGATGGAGTGGACATTTTGTGTTGGGGCCATTCCTCTTTCGACACCTTCACTATAAAAAAATGTATAAATTTCAATACAAATTAAGTATTTCCTACGATTCTCCTGATCTAACAATTATATGCCACCGTTAAATACAGAATCGCTTCTACTAATAATCTTGCAGAAATTAAACCACGATCACAAAGTGAAATATCAAGAACACATAACACAGAAGTTTTTTCGGGAAAGCGTAAAGCTAAAAACCCCACTATCATATATTATGTATATCATGGATCATGAAACAATCTCATACAAAACTCTAATCCAAGAGCTCTCAGTACAATACAATCGTCTCACACTGTCATACAAAAATTGACAAATTCATGTGCCAATACTCTGTCTCCAGACAGCCTGCCTCCTCTGCACAATCCCTGCAATTAGAATTCTCACAAATGAATTCGAATTGCCTAGTTTGCACATGCTCATGAGCATATCCACTGCATGTGTGATTGCATGAGTGCACTTCACTCAAATCACAACTGATAGCCAAATTATCCCTTTCATTTGTTATCTCAACTGGGTATCCACTGGATCTGACATGCATGTAGTTAATCATGGCGAATCTTCAGTTGCATGTGAGTTCATTGATTGTGAATTAATGAATAATTAATTCATTTAACTCTCACTAGTGCAAGTTTAGTTACAACTAGTACAACTAAGCTTAACTCACTTAACTACACTTATAACTCTGTTACAACTCCAACTCACTTAGTTAGGAATGGGATAATAGATTAATATTTATTGTCTAATTTATTTAAGAGAAAAGTAAATTAGACACATGTTTCTTGTTGACTTTTCAACACTCCCTCTCAACAAGAAAGGGATTATCCTTCACCCCAATCTTGTCTCTATGATATTCGAATTTGCTCTTGGTGAGTGCCTTCGTCAAAATGTCTGCATCTTGATCTTTCGTAGGAATGTATTGAAGCAACATGATCTTCCGGTGCCCACAATCTCTGAGATGATGATACCAGGTATCTATATGCTTAGATCTATCATGAAACATAGGATTAATCGAAGTTTAGTGCAACTCTGATTATCACAATAAATCACTGTCGGATAAAAATGAGAACCAAACAAACCAACCAAGATCTTTCTCATCTAGATAGCCTCACATGCAACTTGACTCGCTGCCATGTATTCTGCTTCCGCTGAACTAAGTGCCACGGATCTTTGTTTCCGTACCAAGAAACAGTTGTAGATTCGATACTAAAGATCGATGTTGATGTGCTCTTTATGTCCATTGGGCTGCCCACCCAATCTGCATCTGTGAATCCATGTAACTTCAGCTCATCCGTCTGTCTGTCCCATAATACATACTCAGATGTGCCCTTCAGATAGCTCAGGACATGCTTACCCGCCTTCCAAAATATTTTGGTAGACTTAACCATCGCTTGACTTAGCTGGTTAACTGCATAGCAAATGTTCGGTCTTGTGTTCACTAAATACATTAGCGAACCCACTAACTGTCGATAGACAATAGCATCCACTACCTCTCCAAAAGTAGCATCCTCTTTCCTCCAGTTTTCTGGAAGAGGAGTATCCATGGGTTTGCAGCCCTCCATGTGAAACTTACCCAATATCTCCCTTAGATACTTGCCTTGAGACACAAAAAGTTCACCATCTCACTGCCATATTTCCAATCCAAGGAAATAATGAAGAAGGTCCAAATCCTTCATCTCGAACTCCTTTGGAAGGTCATCCTTGCATGAGTGTATCAACTGCTCATCACT